>BGNK01004747.1:0-43400 GCA_003297005.1 Symbiodinium sp. clade A Y106 | reverse complement strand
ATGTGTTGCACAATGTGTGGTGTTTATCGGTTTTCTCATGTTTCCTCGAACTTCCTAGTTTTTTTGATCGACGAGTGCGTTAAGAGGCAAAACTGACTCCGACCGGAAGTCGCACAGGTTTTTTCAAGAGGACAAGAAACGCGTTCCTGCCACAGAGCTGCCCGGGGCAGCAGGTGCCCCAAAGGGGCCTTTGGCCGGCATTCTCATGCNGAGGACAAGAAACGCGTTCCTGCCACAGAGCTGCCCGGGGCAGCAGGTGCCCCAAAGGGGCCTTTGGCCGGCATTCTCATGCCTTTCGAGTCAGCTGACTGGATTCATAATTTGGCGACGTGGTGACAAGCAGCGTGAGCCAGTTGCAGAACTACCGCCACCTTGACCCCGTGCATTTGTAACGTAATGGCAAACTTCAAGCTGAAAACTCAAGAAACGCGTTCCTGGGTAGCATTGCGAAAACCCTTAGAAGAATGAGCAGAGGAGGTTTAGAAACATGCTGAGTCCCATGAGCCTCCGCGTATGTGGGCCCCAATAATGAGCATGAGCCTTAACTTAAGGTAAACCCTAAGCCCTACACCCTAAACCCCCCTAAAACCCAAACCCTAAACCCTGAAACTTGCCTCCGGAGTGCTTTGCTGGTCCTTCGCTGGGCGCCTGATGTCCCAAACCTGCGAATGGATTGGCTGACTTTGGGTTGATAATTAGTTCCCATAGTGTTTAGGGTCCTATATTAGGGCTTGTGGGGTTTTGGAGTTTGGGGGGTGCATGGGGGCTAGGGTTTTAGGGCTTTTAGGGTTTGGGGTTTGGGGTTTTGGTTTTCTACGGGTTTTAGGAGTTAGCGTTTAGGGGTCGAGGTCTAGGGGTTGGGCTTTAGGGCTTCTGTTTGAGGCTTCATGGTCCACGGCAAGTGGGAGTTTCCGAAAACGGGGGACCCTAATCTAGTACCCTAAATAATAGGGTCCTTATTATAAGCACCCCACAATAAGGCACCTCTAATTTTCGGAAACTCCCAAGTAGGTTTAAGGCCAAGGCCAAAGCAAATAGCAAAGGGTGAAACAACAGGTGGACATGTGACAGAAGGGCGGCGCTAATCGGTTTAGGCTATTTAGGGTTTAGGGTAATGTCTAGATTAAGGTGACGACGGTGGTGAGGAGAGTGGTGCTGACGATGATGGCGATGGGGAGGAAGTAGCGTAACACTGCAGAGCATGATGGTAATGATGATGATGATCATCATAAGGACACTTAGGGGGCCGAAATGCCCATAATAGGGACCTAATATGGCCTAGTTAAGGAAGTATAGTCCCCACCCGCTTACCCCCCCAAGAGTCCCCGTGGGATGATGACGAATGACATCGTTGATGATGGCGACTTCGAAGACGATCTGCATGACAGCAACGATCTGGAAACTTGTTGTAGATGAAGCGATGGTGACCCTGATGATTTTGCGATAGAGATGGACAGTACATTGCAAGCGACACTGATGTGGATGTGGCTGATGATAAGCAAGATGATGGTGAACCAAAATATCAGAAGGATAGTGTCCATGTGGTTAATCATATCATGATGCTGCTGCTGCTCGTGGTGATGGTGCTGCTGGGAAGAAGGAAGCTAAAGAAGTGGCAAGATGAGGAAGGGGAGGAGGAGAAGCATCACGAGGATGATGATGCGATGAAGATGTAGACCATGAAGATCATGACGAAGATGCCGGGCGAGGCGCTTAGACGTCAGCAAGCAGTGTAGAACACCAAGTGAGAAGCTCTCAGAGGATTGTCAACCTATGCAGCCAACATATATTTTCTACATTTCTCATTCCTACCGACACAGTGATTCATCCTCACCTCATCCGACTGATCCCATTCGTCGACTTCGTTTGCGAAGATTTTCTCCGCACCGGTAAGATCCAGATCGTCCAGGTCCTCGGGATCTGGCTGTCTACAGGATTTGGATCTAGAGCTGAGAGTTTAGCATAATATGGGGGCCTTTATCATTAGAATAGGGTTTTGGNCCGCACCGGTAAGATCCAGATCGTCCAGGTCCTCGGGATCTGGCTGTCTACAGGATTTGGATCTAGAGCTGAGAGTTTAGCATAATATGGGGGCCTTTATCATTAGAATAGGGTTTTGGAGCCCACTATACTATAACTATCATGAGGAACACCCAAAATAGTATAGTTAATTGTTAAGGCCCCTATAGTAAGGTGTCCCAATCCTGACAAAATGCGGGCAGAGCGTGGGAATGCGAAGATGTACCTGGCCCGTTCTCTGCATCCACCTGGCAAGATCTACATGACGACATCTTCCCAGCTAACTGTTAAGCTATCACCTGAAGCGGCTTTGCCTTCGTATGTGAGTTTCAGAACATAAGGGACCCCAAAATGGAACATTGAATAGTTTGGATCCGATTGATAGATAAGATATATTGATTTCCGAAGCTCTGGTATGGCTTGTGAGCAGGAGACCGCAAAGACGATTTTGATCTGCCTTGATGTAGCCAGCTTTGCTGCCGCCTGTCATGTTTGACTTAAGGAATTTCTACGGGCAAGACAGCAGCAGGCTCAGCTGACCCCGGCCAGGAAGGAACTGGCGCATGCGGAGCCGACACTCTGTCCNGCCAGCTTTGCTGCCGCCTGTCATGTTTGACTTAAGGAATTTCTACGGGCAAGACAGCAGCAGGCTCAGCTGACCCCGGCCAGGAAGGAACTGGCGCATGCGGAGCCGACACTCTGTCCATCACAGCGCCGGGGCCAGCGGGGTACTCCGTCGACTACTTGTGGCTGTTAACAGCAGCCGATTGAGCTGGGGCATCAGGCGTCATCTCATCCATGGCCAGCTCGTAGGCCACCGATGGATCATAAGTGCTGCTGGGCTCAGCCTCTTCCTTGGCCTCGTAGCTAGGTTCGGACTGTGGCTCTGCCATCTCAAAGCTTGGTTCTGCCTTCATCTCTGCGTTGGCCATCTCATAGGTAGGTTCTTCCTTCATCGACTCCTCCGCCGCCAGCTCGGCATCTGTGAGCTGGCCAGGCGCCGGCTGGGCCGCAGGCTCCGTCACCATAGGCTCGGCAGCGGTAGCCACCGGCTCGGCAGCCACAGGTTCGGGAAGTCCAGGCTCCACTGCGGCGGCCACTGGAGATGCGGCCACGGCTGGGGCCGGGGCTGGGGCCGGGGCCGGGGCCATTGAGGCAACCTCAATCGCTGGAGGTTTCATTCCCTCCGGGTCGGACCTTACTTCTCCAGTTTCTTAGGGCCACTGNGAGTGGTAATACTATAATACTATCATACCACTACTAATTATATTATTTATCAATGTCAAGAGCAATAACAATACTAATAATCGTGGACAGTGGTATCACACTCAAAAACACAAGTTAAAGGTTACTTATTACTTATTCTACAGCTGGGGGGCACATTGAATTTGAAGTTCTTCAAGTCATCCGGTACCTCTGCCTGGTCGAGACGAGCCTTCATTTCTTCATCCAGTGTGTCCAAGGAGATATTCCTAGTTCGTGGTTGGGATAGTACAAAAATTAGAGTTTTAAGTACCTATAAAAAAGTAAAATGTTCCCCAACCATGACAAAGATTCGAGAATTCCTCAGTGTCCAAGGGGTTCTTCTCCATGTGATTCCAGGGAGCATTTGGGTCATTCTCGCCAAAGTCGAGGTCAACCTCTTCTTGCTGCTGAACTTCTGGCACCCTTTCCTCGTCTTCCTTGGCAACCACTGGCTCCACAGGCTCAGCCGCGGGCTCCACAACAGGCTCAGCCACAGGCTCAACAGGCTCAGCCACGGGCTCCACAGGCTCAGCCACGGGCTCAGCCACGGGCTCAACAGGCTCAGCCACGGGCTCAACAGGCTCCGTAGCCACGGGCTCAACAGGCTCAGCCACGGGCTCAACAGGCTCAGTAGCCACGGGCTCCACAGGCTCAGCCGCGGGCTCAGCCACGGGCTCGACCGCCTCAGCCACGGGCTCCACAGGCTCAGCCACGGGCTCAACAGGCTCGGTAGCCACGGGCTCCTGTTTACCGGATACTGTCGTGGCCACTGCAGGGAGTGCCGCCGGCTTGTTTGGCAANCTCAGCCGCGGGCTCAGTCACGGGCTCGACCGCCTCAGCCACGGGCTCCACGGGCTCGGCCACGGGCTCAACAGGCTCGGTAGCCACGGGCTCCTGTTTACCGGATACTGTCGTGGCCACTGCAGGGAGTGCCGCCGGCTTGTTTGGCAAGATCAAGGCATAGGAACCAACGCTTAGGAGGGCTACCAAGAAGCGGATCATGGCAGCCATGATGCGTCGGGCTTCGTTTGAGAACTGCGGGAGATAGAGGGCTCTTCGGAAGTCTGCTGAATGATTGGTGACCTGAACCTGATACTATACTATACTATATTATACTATACTATACAATACTATACTATTAATTTCTGTACTATACTATCCTATTATAATTAAACTATACTATTGATTACTATACTATACTATACTATCTTATTGACTATACTATACCATACTATACATACTGGGGAACCAGGTCACCCTCTGCCGTCCATGGCCGTGCAGACAGGGGCAAACCACCCGGCGATGGCGCACTCCGCCTTGCGAGTTACCATAAGTNCCGCACCGGTAAGATCCAGATCGTCCAGGTCCTCGGGATCTGGCTGTCTACAGGATTTGGATCTAGAGCTGAGAGTTTAGCATAATATGGGGGCCTTTATCATTAGAATAGGGTTTTGGGGCCCACTATACTATAACTATCATGAGGAACACCCAAAATAGTACAGTTAATTGTTAAGGCCCCTATAGTAAGGTGTCCCAAGTCTTTGGGGCGTCGACTGTCATCCTGACAAAATGCGGGCAGAGCGTGGGAATGCGAAGGTGTACCTGGCCCGTTCTCTGCATCCACCTGACAAGATCTACATGACGACATCTTCCCAGCTAACTGTTAAGCTATCACCTGAAGCGGTTTTGCCTTCGTATGTGAGTTTCAGAACATTAAGGGACCCCAAAATGGAACATTGAATAGTTTGGATCCGATTGATAGATAAGATATATTGATTTCCGAAGCTCTGGTATGGCTTGTGAGCAGGAGACCGCAAAGACAATTTTGATCTGCCTTGATGTGGCCAGCTTTGCTGCCGCCTGTCATGTTTGACTTAAGGAATTTCTACGGGCAAGACAGCAGCAGGCTCAGCTGACCCCGGCCAGGAAGGAACTGGCGCATGCGGAGCCGACACTCTGTCCNCGGGCTCCACAGGCTCAGCCGCGGGCTCAGCCACGGGCTCGACAGCCTCAGCCACGGGCTCCACAGGCTCAGCCACGGGCTCAACAGGCTCGGTAGCCACGGGCTCCTGTTTACCGGATACTGTCGTGGCCACTGCAGGGAGTGCCGCCGGCTTGTTTGGCAAAATCAAGGCATAGGAACCAACGCTTAGGAGGGCCACCAAGAAGCGGATCATGGCAGCCATGATGCGTCGGGCTTCGTTTGAGAACTGCCGGAGATAGAGGGCTCTTCGGAAGTCTGCTGAATGATTGGGCCACGTGACCAGCCGCCAAGCAACAAGCATCTCTGGCATGGAATAACGAACTCTGCAGACCACCACTGTAGCAGTAAGATAGAGGTCGCAAGAATCAGTGCCACTGTTCCCGTGTGATTCTTGTGTACTTACTGAACATAGAGTATACTCCCAAGCCCCAAAGTACACGACACGACACTATGCTATGCTACGCTTCGCTACACTAATCTACATTACACTGGATTGCAGTAGATCAGTAGATTACACGAGCTTACGCCACTAGAATACGCCACACAACACTACGCTACGCTGCACGACTCGACACTACCGTAGCACTAACAGCACTAACGCAGAACAACCACACTAAGACTAAGACCACAATAATTACGACACGAGTAGATCAGGAATACTCAATACTAGTAATACTAGGACTCGCATAATCATACTGTATCATACTGATACTCATACTCCTAAAGGTTTTAGCACGAACGTGAAGACGAAACGAATACAAATACTAAGCTCCATTATATTGTATGTCCAAGGCTCATCATCCACATTCGTTGTTCGCGTATTGCATCGTGATGGCTGCTCTTCCTAGTACTTAAACAGATTGTAGCACTCGTCACCACGAGAAACGTTCTTTCTGGTAGCCTTGTTGTTGCCATCGTAAAAACTTTGACGCTCTTGCTATGTTGTTGTTGCTCTTCAACTTGTTACTAGTATGCCTACTAACTCAGCGACTACCAGTATTGCCAATACTGCGATTGCAAAGATGCTTTACTTTTCACTCCAACACCAAAACTCCAAACCTTAAGCTCTAAAGCTTTAGACAAGGCCCCAAGCCATACAATTTAAACCGGCCCAGGCACAATGTCGATGTTGAAGCTCAGCTCGCTACTGGAGTCGCTCTTCGCATCCTCTTTGGACTTATGGTTTAGGGTTACGGGGTTTGCAGTTTAGGGCTGTCGGGTTCCGGGTGCAGAGATTAGGGTTGAGGGTTTGCCACACTCATAGTCAAGACACAATCCAAATCCCCAAGCCCCTAAGCCTCGCAAGAGATCCCGAACCGTGCACAGCCAACGAAAGCATCCTCATTCTCACCACACTCGCACAAACGTTGGCCGACATGCACACACTCAAACAACATGAGTTGATAAACAGGCGTCCGCACGCACGCCGTGCAGACACGCACAGAGACAAAGCCAGAGACAGACAAACGAACGGACGGGCGGACAGACAGATGGACAAACGGACGGACGGACGGACGGATGCAATGCATAATCACGTCGAGCCGGAGCCATGTTCACTCTCAATTTGGTCTAGTTCTGCATGCCTATGACAAATGCCTGCCCAACAATCAGGTGTTGAAAATCCCACACAAGACTGGACAAGCCCTTAATGGACATGCAATGAGAATGCTGGTTCATGGTGTGCAAGCAAAGCCTTACCACAAAACGCATTACTTCACTGCGTGTGCACCCTCTACCCCCAAACCCGAAAACCCGAAGCCCTAAAGATCCAGAGTTTGAAGCCCTGAACCCTAAACCCCTAGGCCCAAAGCCAACCCAGGAAACTGAACACACCGTTTGATCAGACTCATGCTATAAAGCGTAGGGTTCAGGGCTTGAGGATTAAGCATTAATGGTTTCTGGCCACAAGCCTCAGAATGCCACAACCCCAAACCCCTTTACCCTGCCTACCAAAAGCAAAACACAGCCTCGAGCCCCCTCTCTGACCCCCAATCACTCCGGCCAAATAAGCCCCCCAACCCGAAACCCCTGCACCCCAAAATATAAAGCCCCGACACCTTTTGAACTTAAACCCCCAACCCGAAACCCGGCAGTTGGAAGCCCTAATGGCCCAACAAAATGCTACATACACTGGACCCCAAACCCCAATCAACCAAACCGCAAACCCTGCAACGCTAAAGCCTCACACCCTGTTGCTACCCCTCCTTAGTTGCTGAGTTCATAAGCCCCCAAAAGTGTACACTTTCAGTTTTATAGTGGGTAATATTATCCAAAAAAGTGTAAAGTGTCTCTACTCAGCTACTAAGCCTCTAACCCTTAACCCTAAACCCTTTACGATACCTAATGGACTTCCCACCATCCTTTGGTCCCTCAGTGGCGGGAATGGATGGACCACCATCCTTGGATCCGGATGAAGGATCTTCCTCCACAACTTTCTTCTCCTTCTTCTCGGCCGGCTTGCCAGCAATGGACTGGTCAGAGGAAGCCGGCCCAGCAATGCGAGTGCCCGGCGCCTGAAATGAAAGGCCCAGGGCAAGCATCAGCTTTGTACGCCCGAGAGGCGGCCCGCTGCGAATGAACGAGGCCAGCTGGTGCACATCCGTGTCGTACAGGAACACAATGGAGTCTTTGAGCGCCTGAGGTTCACGGATATTTGCAACTCCGATGGCCTTCTCGAGCCCGGTAAAGCCCCTTAGGTCTTGCACCCAAGAGACCTCCGACAAAGCCTTGTTTACCTGAAGGGGCAGGGGACTTAGTAAGTAGGTTATCAGTAGGGTAGGGTTATAATTAGGGTAACTCCATTTAGGGCACGTATAACTCTACTTATAACCTACTTACTAAGTCCCCTGCCCCTTCAAGTAGGTTCCCCAAACCCTGCAGCCCTAAACACCCCAAACCGTAAAACCCCAAAACCTCAACCACCAAAAGCTCTAAAACCCTAAAGCCCCAAACCCCAAAAGCCCTAAAACCCTAGCCCCAACGCACGCCCCAAACTCCAAAACCCCACAAGCCCTAATATAGGGGCCTTAATGATTAGAATAGAGTTTTGGGGCCCATAACACTACAATTATAATAATGAACCCCCCATAGTATGGCTGATTATTCAGGCCCCTATGCTCAACCCCCATAATACTCTTATAGTACGTAATCCTTGTAGACCCCTTCAAAAGGAACCCTTAAAGGAACCCTAGCTTAGGTAATTATTTAGGGCCCTATAGTAAAGCCCCGACCCCCCCAAGGCGGCTCCTGGTAGCGAGCCGCCTCTCGCGCTGCAGAGAAACCAGTCCAATGTCCCAGCCCTCCTCACAGTTCCGGTTTAGCTTTTTGGGTTTTTAGGTTTTTAAGGTTTTGGGCTTAGGGTTAAGGGTTTTGGGGTTTAGGGGTTTAGGGTCCCCAGAAAAAGGTATCAACTAAGCTAGGGCTCTGGTTTAGGCCTTGGGGTTTTTAGGGTTTAAGGCTTATAGTTTAGGGTCTGCGGTTTAGGGTTTGGGGTACTATAGGGTGTATTGTTTAGGGATGTATGGCGCTTTGAGGCTTAAGTTTGTTTGGGGGCTTCTAGGGTTCCGGGTTTCAGGGTGTCGGTTAGGTTTTGGGTTTAGGGTCCAATAGGGCTACGTTTCGGGCTTCATAGGGGGATCCTGAAGATTTATAAGAGGCCCATTGGGTTCACCCTATACCCTAAACCCTAAACCCCCAAACCCTAAACCCTAGACCCCTAAACCCTAAACCCCTAAACCCTAAACTAGGGCCAGGGGTTCTATCAGGTTTCGTATGGATTGGGTGCCATAAGGGTTTTTTTAGTTGTCAGCTTATCGAAGCTGCCTAAGAGATCGTACCTTGAATTGTAGTGGCATCCTAGGTATGAGTGATTAAAAGTTGCATTTCTGAAGTGTGGCGTCTTGGGTTGGGGTTCGTGAGGCTCGGAAGCTATTTAGGGCATTAGGGTGTTGCAGGCTAGGGTTTGGGGCTCAGCAAAAGCTCAAGCGATCGTTGGTGCCGATTTTAGGGTTGAGAGGCTTAGTTGACTCATCACACACGAATTCCAGATGAGCATAGACAACTTTCTTCCTCTAGAGTCCCAACGTAGTCATACTAGGATACTACCAACAGGCCCCAAAGTAGTTCCTTTTTGGGGTTCATATTTAGAATTCTATAAGGTAATCCCAAAAAGGAACTACTTTGGGGCCTATGGGTAGGCTATAGCATACCCCAATCCCGGCCTCCCAGCTCACAGGCTTTTAGACATTACCTGGTGCGCTCCTAGTGTTGGGAATATTACACTTAGAGTGTTTATATACATGTGTATATATATATATATGTACATAATTACAGATATGTATATGTGAATATTTATGTGTGTATATATATATGTATACATATATATATATATATATATAACAGCTTCACATGCTGAGCTTCAAAGTGTTGGGACCTCCATAGTCAGAATAAGGTTTTATGTTACCTTGCAGTACACTCGTAATCAGGAACCCGAGGAATAATGTTGTATATATATATGTATAAGATCCGAAACCCTGACCCCCAAACCCGAAATCATGTTGCGGGGATCAGGCTGCGTTCCGGAAAGGGGGCCTGTTTGGGGGTGCTGGCATGTAGGAAGCAAGCTTCACAAAGCACTTGCCGAAGCCCTAAACCCGACTAGGAGAAGGCGGGAACTAGTAGGTATATAGGTACTAGGTAGAGTTATAGCTACGCTGCCAGGGACGCCACCAAGTTGGAGCACTTCTACTTACGCACCCTTCTGAATATTTACTTGCAAAGTCCCCTAACCCTCCAAGTAAACCCCACACCCTGAAGCCCTGAAGGCAGCTACCCAAAGGCTCCCCTTATCCCCTGAATCAGTGACTACGCCTTACATCTTATAGTTGCACTCTGGGCGGGTTCATGGAGTGCTACAAGAGTTACGGCTCTTTATGCAGTCTTAAACGGGTTTCCATCTTTTCAAGTCACGTGCTTTGGTAGGGGTATTTAGTCGCTCAGGCCAAGATACCTAAACGATGAAGCTGGGACGAGTGACGAGACTGAAACCATGAATCCTAAATCCTACACCCTACGCCAAGCTTGAAAAATGTGGCCGAAGCACCAGAGCGCTCTGGTCCGGTAGCCTGTAGCCATGGAAGGGTTACGAATGCTCGCTGCGTGTGGCGTTTGCGGCAACATGACAATTGGGCCTAAACCCTAAACCCTGAACTCTAAAGCCCATACCCTAAACCCTATACCCTAAACACCAATTGCAATTTCCAGCGGGCAGCAGCACCAGCAGGTAGGTGATGCCCGTAGCTAGGAGGCAAGGGCTTCGCAAGCAAACCGATTTCCGTAATCTTGGTCTGCTGTTCGTAACCAGCGGGTCAATGTATACTACCATTGGTAATTCCATAGTGGTAGTATATATGCACCCTCCGTGGTAACCATGGAACTTTCGGGTATTAGTGGCGTTGTTGCACTGCCGCTGTTTGTTTTGCAGTGTTATGTTCATGCCCGGCTTGGTTCTCGGAATGTGGTAATTTCATCGTTTTGCAATTGTGCTTGCCGCAAATTTTACGAGAGGTTGCTCTTTGGAGTCGGCGAAGATCCCCAGCATAGGATGTGTGTGTGTGTGTGTTTGGGAAGTTGGGTGTGCTAGCACTGCACAGCCGACATAGCTTCAGAAGGACTTAGGGTCCATCCGTCACACTCAGCCTTCAAAGCCCTGCACCTGCAGCCTTGAAGTTCTACTGCTACTGTCAAGTGCCCTTCCTACCAGTACTGCACACTTCCTGCTAGTACTGACGCGACGACGACGACCACCATCACCACCACCGCCAAGATAACGACAACAACGACGACTACTACTGCCACGAGGACGAGGATGGCTGTTACTCCTGCTGCAGCTGCTGCCTGATCCTGCCATCACCACGCTACCGTTTCTTCTTCTGACTATGGTATGTCTACTGTTGTGATAATTTCGGGAATATTGCCAGCCAGTGGCATGCTTGCACCTGCAATACGCGCACGTAGCTTTTACCGCAAGATGCCTGCGATCAGACCATATCGAATCGTGCCCCTCAACCCTGAACTCCTAAACAAACCCACTATTGACTATACCCCCCTTAGAACCATAATAAAAATACGGGGTTTAATGTTCTCTTGGGCTTTAGATGAACCGAAATGACAAACAATTCCTGAAGAGACCATAACCCAGCCTCTCTGGCTTGCGAGCTGGGCGGAACCCAATGGGAGCCCAAGCCATGTGCATCGCGCTCTCGGTCCTGTCAGGGTTTCAAAATTCCCAGAGACTCCAATATCCCTCAATTAAGGAATATTCCTTAAATCATATTAGGGATACTACTATAAATTAGAGGAATATTCCTTAAATCATATTAGGGACCCTAATATAATGAGAGGAATATATTCCTGATAATTCAGGGATATTGGAGTCTCTGGGTCGTTGTAGGGGTCTCAACAGTCTGGACTTTGGGGTAGGTTCTCGGCCTATAGATAGAAAGATTCAGATAGATTGGGTGGTTGTCATAATTTGGGTCCCTTTGTGGTTACCCTAAATATTAGGTGCCGTATTATATTAAGGACCCCAAAACGGGAACCTAATTTTGACAACCACCCAGATAGATAGGCAGACAGACAGACAGACGAACAAACAAAGAGATAGACTACAAACATATATTGTTTATATCGAGCTTTGTAGTTCTACATCATGATTTATCGTGGCAAAGCTGAGTAGAAACACCCAAATGCCCTGCGAAGGACAAATATGGGGGATTTCTGATTCGCGGGCTACCCTAAACCCCAGGCCCCTACAGTAAACCCTAAACCCCTAAAGACCTATCTGCGCCGGGAGGTTTCAGACTCCGGAGGCCTATAGGATTTTGCTGTCTTCAGGTCACCGCTCGAACCTGGGGTTTCGTCACCCTGAGCCCTAAATCACTTGTAAATCGCTACGGTCGAAACCCGTAAATGCCCAGACCCGGAGCAAAGGGAAGTCATAATCTAGGGGCCTTCAGAATTAGAATAGGTTTTGGGGCCCCTTATATTATACCTATAATAAGAGAACCCCAAAATAGTATTGGTAATTATTCAGGCCCCTTTGGTAATCGAAGCCTCTACCGAGAGGATTTCGGGTAAAACGGCCAGACTTCGGAGGAGTTTGGGGTTTGAGGTTTATATGGCCATACTTTCGTGGGGAAGGGTTCGCGGTTTATGGCCATACTGTTGGGGTTTAGCGTTTAGGGCCTATGACCATACTTTAAAGGTTTTGGGGTTTGGGGCCTATGACCATACTGTTGGGTTTTAGGGTTTGCGGTTTAGGGGGGGCTCAGGGCTTAGATGTTCTCCAATCCAAGCATGCAAGGAATGTCTGTGGATCACGCGGTCTTCACTGAATTGAACTGCACAGTGACACGAGATCCGCACCTCCGGTTCGCAAGACCTTCGGATCTGAAACCACGAAATCCGTCCCACATGCTACGTGGCTTAAGCGTGGGTTCGAGGGATACTTCGGGCTCTTGGGGATTTTGAGGGGCGGGGGCGCCGAAGATGCTGAGTAAACGGGGGCAATGCTCGCTGCTGTCGCGCATGTTCTGTCTTGATATGGCCCTTGCATGTTTCTATCAGCAATTTCACTAGTAGTACTATGCCAGTATGACTATCATGACTCCGACAGTAATTATGGCCATAAACCTAAAACCCGAAACCTCAACAGTATTGTCATAATATAGCGGCCTCAGTGATTAGAATAGGGTTTTGGGGCCCATTATACTATAATTCTAATAAGGAACCCCCCGAAATAGTATTGGTAAATAGAAAGGCCCCAATATTAGGCCTGGCCTTGCGGTCGTTCTCTTCCTGCTGCCGCTGCTTCCTCGCATCGGCGCGCTCCTGCGTGGATCTTCTGAGGCGCATAGACCCGGGGCCCTAGGACTCCTTCTAAGGGATCCCTCAAAAGCTTTAAAGTTCTGTTTTAAGGGTTTAGGGTTCTGTTTTAAGGGATCTAGAAGTCATGGCTTCAAAAATAGAGAGTGAAGAGATCTGAAGAATTCAGAGTCGGAGTTTCTATGGTTGGGGCCTAGGTTTAGGAGACAACCAAGTTGCCAAACGGTCGGTAGCTCAACCTCTTCTTGTCCTTAGGATTTAGGGGTTTAGGGTCGTCAGGCATTCAAGCATTCAGGCAGGTAGCTGGTCCCACAAGACAATGCAATGCAGTGAACGTATTTGGAAGCACCGTAAGCCTGACAAACAGTAAAAACAAGAGGGTTCATGTACCCAAATAGTAAATACATTGGCCCTCAAGTACCTGCATAGGGACTACTTTAAGGCCAATGTATAGACTATACAGGTACATCAACCCTTCCTAGACCCTGACATGCAGTTACATTATAGTCGGTTGCCGTATGCTCTCGTTCAAGGACCCTGATGCCAATTTAAGCTTCCAGAAACACATACGAGAACGTAGTGCAAGTCAGGGTGAAGTTAGAGTGTCGCTGCTCCTCGTGCCCACTGGAGTAGGAAGAAACCCTGGCCCTATGACCGCCAAAATAGTAGGATCCATATAAAGAGCCCAAATAGAAACTTTTCATCAGGTTCCTACATTGAAACCTTAAACCCTAAACCTAAACCCAAAACCCTAAACCCAACCGTGTCCGGGGCATCGAACACACAGGTGAAAGTCAGGCCGACTGCAGCATCGCCGGCAAGCAGGAGGATGGCTGCATTTCTTGCTTCTGTGCCGAGACGGTCCACAACCGTATAAGCACTGCGTGGGACCTGCTTCCAGGAAACCGGGATCGTTGCACGCGCAAGTCCACGCCTCGTGAAATCTGTCAGCCACATCCGCACGCCGTAAGCGTCCAAATCCGGTAAAATAAGCAGCGATGGCGAGACTATCGCCCTGCAAATGAATGAACATGCCAAACCAGCCGGGAGCAGGTACTCGCAAATTTGGGGGCTGCCTCGAGCCTCTGCGTCGTATAATGGTGCAGAGACCGTGCGATGAGAAGGGCCCGTGATTGCTCTGTGCAAAATGCAAAACCCTAATTCCTATACCTCGAAGGCGATGGCAAATCCCAAGTCACCAGAGAGTGGCTTTTCATCTTGATTCACGGTCTGCAGAAATCAACCTACCAAAACCTACTTTTTATTGCAGGGTCGCTAGAAATTCCATACTATAATAAGAACCTACAACATGCAAAGGAGGTTATGGTAGCTTATGTTGGAGCCTTTACCTCCACACGCCAGAAAGGAGACTGAAGAATTTGCACAACACAAAGGTGGAGCGACGGGACTATACAGTCGCAACCACAAGCGAGGAAAACAATCGCAAAGTTCGTGAAGCACCACATTCAGGCCAGCAGCAATAGCAATCCTGGTGTTGACGAAAATTTGCCAAATTACTTGTTTGCTTCCAGAAGAGGTTACCTAAACCCTAAACCCCTTTCATGTTGAGCCCTAGACATCTAAACTTCTAAACCGAAAACCTAAACCCTACAGATCCAAACCCTCCGGACCCCTAAACTCCTAAACCCTGAGACCCATATTATGGACTCCTAAAGCCCGCACCCCATATAATATAGGGGCCTTAAAAATTAGAATACGGTTTTGGGGCCCATTCTACTACAATTATACCAAGGAACCCCCAAAATATATAGCATTTTCTTAAGGCCCCTATAGTAAGCCCCCATAATACCCCCTATAGTAATCCTTGCAGACCCCTTAAAAAGGGAATCCTAAAGAAAACCTTAAACCCTAAGGTGTTGGTAATTATTAAGGCCCCTAAACCGCTAAACCCCTAAACCCTAAAACCCTATATTTCTTGACCCCAGACATGCGCACCGGGTCCTTCTTGCGGGCCTCGGCCTCCGCGCGTTGCTCCCGCGCAGCGGCTTCCTGCCGGGTCAGTTCTTCTGTGCTTTGGGTTTAGGGCCGTTTAGGGTCTAGGGGTAGGGGTTTAGGGTTTAGGGTTTAGGGTTTAGGGGTTTAGGGGTTTAGGGGTTTAGGGGTTTAGGGGTTCAGGGGTTTAGGCTTTCGGGGTTTGGGGTTTAGGGGTTTAGCGGTTTAGGGTTTAGGGGTTTAGGGGTTTAGGGTTCAGGGTTTCAAGTTGGGTCTGTAAGTACCTGGACCCTAAAGAACCTCCTGTTTTAGGGATCCTTGTTGAGGCTTCTTTATGCGAGTGCGTAAAAAGGTAGGTTCTTCAGGGTCTAGGTATGGGTTTAGTAATGTGCAATGTTAAAAGCTTAGGGTCTTACAGAAGCGGTCTTGGGTTAGGCGTCTCGGGTTTTTCAGGAATAACAGGACTCCGAATTTCATCTATTGCTGCGAGGCTTTAGGGCCCTCTTTATAGACTTGTGATTTCTGCTTACGTGCTGTTGGAGGCCCTACAAGAATCCTAAACCCGAAACCCGCGAAGCTTTGATTCCTTAACTCCAAATCCCTGAATCCCAAATCATCAAAACCCTGAATAACTCACCTCTTTCCTGGATTATCAGAATGGGGTTTGGGGGGCAGATTCGGCTACACCTTGCTCCAACGGGCTCAAAAAGAACGAGCTTTACCACTATAGTTGTTCAACAACTGAATCCCAAAAATCCGAAACCCGCACACCCTCACACGCTGAGATCGCCGACTCTACTCCAGCAAGGACTTATTTAGACCCGGGAGCCCCCAGATTTCAAACTGGAAAGCTAAACTGGGTTCTTGTTAACGAACGTAGCTTAAGATCTCTTGTATATATCAGGGTTTCCTTAGTATGGTGACTTGAACTAAACCCCTTAACAAGAACCCAGTAAACCCTGACACCCGAAATACGAGCTGCGAAAAAAGTCAAAGGGATCCATAGGGTTGTTATCCTAAGGCCGCCTACATAAGGTGCGCTACCTTCAGGAACTCGCCGCAGAAGCCCTTATGTAATCCTTTCGAAACCTCTCAAACTTGTCAAGCCCGTATCAAAATCCTATAATGCCCTTTTCCGAACCTGTTTAACAAAACTGATGTGAACTCCTGCAAAATCTGCTGCAATCCTATAAACGCTGTACAACCCTGAGCAAACAGCAGAAACACCCAACAGGTCATGTAACCGTCCAACCTCGGCAGACTCACGCGGCGCCGCTCGGGAAGGACGGGCACCTGTTCTTTGCCACCGCTCCTGGAGATGGGTGTTTGTGTTTCAGGGTTTAGGGTTTATTTGGTGGCCCTGATCGGGTTGTGCAAACGCTTTCAACGTGTTCTACAATGAGGGCATTTCCGTTTGCAGCTGTTTGGACTGTTGCTATAAGGACTCATTTTTGTAAAATAAAATATATAGCTATATATATATATATAGATATGTATGTGTATATGTAGATAAACATATATATATATATATACATATACATACATACATACATACATGCATACATACATATATATATATACATATGCGAATTATGTACATGTATGAAAATCGAAACACGAAGCCCGAAAGTTTCGAAGATGCTGGCTTCGGGTAGTGTCTGGTCTTGCGGCTTGGGGCTCCGTGTTTCAGAGTTGTCCTGGTTGAGATCTTAATCCCTAAACCCTAAACCCTGAACCCTAATCCCTCAACCCTAAACCCTAGACCCTAATCCCTAAACCCTAGACCCTACACCCTAACTTATCTAAGCCCAGAAAATCCACAAACCCTCTCAAGCCATAGCCTGCAGGCCGTGAACCCTCAACTAGAAATCTCAAGCCCTACCACGCCCCTCAAGTGCCCTTAAATAGAGTCCTTGCGGTCCTTAATAATGGGTATTTGGGGTATAATTAATAAAGGGCAGTTGGTATCCAGAACCTTAGCAACCATCCGTCCGAACTTCCAAACTCCAACCTATCCCGAAGACTCCACACAGCCAAAAGTAGGTGCTGTTTGGCCGACATTGGCCCTCAAAGTAGGTGCGGGGTACATACTTGGAGTCATACGGTATGGTTTCGCCCTACAAAACATGAGGCCTGAATAGTACTAGTATTCGTACTAGTCTTAGTATTAGCAATAGTATTTGTATTAGACTACTATTATTAGTATTACTACTAGTATCAGTACTAATATTAGTATTGCTACTCGTATTAGGATATTTAGACTAGGGCTCCTTTTGAGAACTTGAAGGGTTCCGCCAAGAGGGTTTCCATAATGTAGGGGCCTCACGGTTCGGGGGGTGTACTACAGTAATACAGGGGCCTTAATAGGTCTAGGGGTTAGGGTTTCGGGTTTCTTTTGGGGTATCGTTGAAGCCCCTATAGTGAGTTATACTAGGGATACTCCTGGAAAATACCCAAGCGTTTGTATTAAGCCTGGGGGCCTAAGCCCGATGCCCTGTGCAGTAAACATCAAATCCTAAACACGATCTTCCAATTTGCTTTACTCTACGTCGTATCTCCCAACGTTCACTCGATTTGCTGGCCTCTGCCCTTGAAGTGCTCTGTGCACGGTGGGCCGTGCGGTCGGCGTCGTAGGCAGCGCGCTGCTGGTCGTCACCCAGAACCTCCGGATCGTGTTTGTGGTCTGAGGGGCCGGGCTTCAAACTTAACTGGTGTCTTTTTTCTGAAGGCATTCTGAAAGGGCGTTCTGGAGTTCAGGATGGATGGCTTTATCGGGTTTTAGCGCAAGCCGGTAGCGCTGTGGGATTGAGGCCCAGGTTTCATGGGTCTGGGCACCATGCAGATCGCTCCTTTTACGAAGTCGGAAGACTAAGCATGCAGTCATCGAAGAACGTCAAAGTTTCCACAACAAACCTTGACATCACAAGATCCACCTGTCTTCATCATGCATCAAGACCCCGAAGAAGCCTCAAGGACTCTCTGCCACCCCCTGCCCTGGGCTTTTAAGCAACCAGGGAGAAAAAGTATAGACTTTTATTTCATAATGGTTCCGTTTAAGAAAAAAGTATTAAAGTATGGTACTCCAAAGCCCAGAGCCAAAGACCAAGTATTCAATTAGATATCGGGGCCGGGGCTTGTAGCTCACGACCTCTCAAAGTGGCATGTAGCATGCGACACATAAAATTGATTAACCATAAGCCCGAAGCCCTAAATCCTGCACTTAAAAAGCCGAAAGCCCCGACCCTTAACCTCACCTCCGAAACCCTGTCAAAACTTGACTCTCAAGTCCTAAACACCTACCCTTACGCTTCCAAACCAGATTTCAACTTTTCCTACATCCAACGAGCCCCTGCAGACAAGAAGGCCCCTAAATTTCAACTTGCCAGATCTGCTAGAACCCTATGTCCTCAGGCTTCGTCCTAATATGCACCGCAGTTCGTGCCTCCCAGGCTTTTGCCACCTGAAGGATGGAGGGCTTCGGACTTGGGTTTAAGGCTTAGGGTTGAAGGCTTAGGTTTAAGGTTTAAGGCTTAGGGTTTAGGTCTTAGGTTTCAGCACTGACAGGCAACAGCCAAGTTACCAAACCAAAGGAAAGAACTAAGAAAGCAACTCCTTGGTCCGTGGACCGTCAAAGTTTAAACGACAGCAGCAACTACGAACCAAGAGGCCGAATCATGTGATAGTACTTGTAGGGCAGGAGACCCTACCTTAACCCCAAATTACCTGCCTTATTTAAGGACTTATTTAAAGAATTCATAATGAGGAACCCTGAAAAGGTAGGTTCTTTGGGGTCCAGGTAAATCCTAAGCCCAGGAGCCCAGGGTCCAGGGTTTTAGCTTTCCGGGCGGCTTCTACATACTAGAGGGGTCTTAACAATTAGTGTAGTTTTCTTTCAAGGGGCGGGGGTATGGTATAGAGTAAACTGATAAGGAGCACTATGGCATGACCTCGGGAGCTATTCGCGCTTCTACATGAATAAGCCTGGCTTCAAGGCCCTCATCTAAAGGCAGCAGCTGAACAAACACCCTCAGCAGACATATTGAATCGCAAGGCCACCATAAAACACACCAACCAAACCCAAACCGACACCCAAACACTGAATCCCACACTCTAGACTCTAGACCCTAAGCCATCAAACCCAAACCCGAATTGTCCTGCAGTAACCTTTGAGCAAACTTGCATCAATATAGGGGCCTTAACGATTTGGATGGCGTTCTGAAGTTGATTGTACTACAAGTAGACAGGGACCGCATAAATCAATAAAGGAATACGATTACAAAGTCTCCCGGCTTTTCTAGTAGTCCGGCCTGCTGAAACCGCTGCTTAGCTTGCAGCTTCGCTTCCTCAGAGCTGTCGGGAGGAAGCTTGTCCGGATGCGTCTGCCGCGCCTTTTGGCGGAAGGCCTGGAATCAGAGGTTCTTGAAGGTTGCATCAAGGGTTGCTACAAGGTTTCGAACAGTGTTCTATGAGGAATAGGCCGGTTAGGGTTCCGAAAGGAGATGAGTACGCGTTTGGAAAACACAGGACAACTGAATATAACCCCACACATTACGACCCCCGTGGACGAGCCAGGTTGGTCATGGGATTGAGGGTCTGTGGTCTGGGATCTAAGCAGTATGTTCTTCACTGTTTGGCAATACGAGGGCTGCATGGCACAGACTTGGGCAGGAATTGGGAGGCTAGGACCCGAAACCCTGAACCCTAACCCATAGCCGAGACCCTGAACCCCACACCCGTTCACACCCCAACCCAATCCCTTAACCCCAAACCCCGAAATACCAAAACCCCAAACCCCAACCCCCCGAAATACCAAAACCCCACACCCCAAAACCCTAAACCCCAAATCCCTAGATCCCAAACTAGCAAACCCCCATATTCTCACACCCTAAGCCCGAAAGCCCCAAATCGCAAACCCCGACAAGCCCCAAAACCCCATACCCTGACGGTGGAGTCCGAACATCGGGGCTAATCTGTGATTTGGGTGCTGCCCCCACCCTGTGGCAGTCTATATTGGGATTCAGGGTTTATCAAGGCTTTAGGGTTTAAGTAGGGTGCCCTGTATGACTCTATATAGGGGGTCATAACAATGGCTCTATATGACTATATATCATGAATATTCTCCAACTGTTGCAGAGGGCAGTCTCAACCCAACCTGTAGTCTGCATTGTAGTTCCACGTTTTGGTTTAACCTGTAAAATAAGCCCTACTTTAGGAACAGCAGCCTACGGCCTACTGCACTAAATATGAAGAGGAAAAGCATGCTAACAAGATCGTTCCGTGGCTATACAACTGATCATAATAGATGACCAACGTTGACCAACTATATAGCCATAATCATAGCCCTCTTGTTGAGACTTCGAAATAAAGGACTTCTGTTATTCAAACAAAACCAAAATCCGCGCTCAGGCCCTCTAAACCCGATGTACGAGGATCTTGACTGGTTTGAGGTTTATCTGGGGTTTTGGGCTTAGAGTTTAGTCGTTTAAGGCAACCGGTAAGTACCATCCAGAAAACAAGAAATTGAAAAAAATCCTGCCTTCCCGATCTCCTTCGCTGAAGCATTGGGCTCCACTCCGAGGAGCTTGTAGTAGTCTTCCATGGTCTACGTGGGGCAAAGGCCATGTTGCATGGCTGCCCAGCAAAAGGTGCTAATAAAATTTATGGCTTGACTGGCTTGAATCTCAAGCTGAGGCTTTGCGGGTTTCTAATCGTCGGGAGCTTATGAGTCGAGTCTAATGATTCGCAAAGGGAGGTGTGGCTTAACCGACTAAGCTGCATCCTCAAATGAGTTCCCAGCCAGAGGCAATGATGCAGCAATTGATTCATGCGTGACGTCTTGTTGCACGATGACAATGATCTGGTTCAATGAACTTTCTCGTCTTCGCCTGCGCGGAGTTGGTAATCTGTGTCCCTTAGGGGGCCGCTACATGTTATGTATGAGTTTTGGGTTCAAGGTGCATTCTTGTTGCATCAGCTACCCTGCTCTTTCCGCTCGGGCCAAGAACAAACTCAGAAACCCGTGAATCTCAACGGTTTAGGTTTAGGGTCAAGGGATCAAGGGCTCAGGGCAATGAAACAAATCCGAAATCTTCGAAAACCCGAAAAACGAAAGTCCCAAATGCCCACATCCTGTAAGCCCGAATACGAAAACTCCACCATCCTAAACCTTCCACCCCTCTCCATAGCCTGCAACAGCCTGACACCGTTAGCATTCCTTTGTCTGTTGGGTTGCGGTGATTACGGCGCCTATCAGAGGCCTATCACTCTTAGCATGGCGATGATTTTCACGACCACCTTTCCTAAACCCTGTAAACCTTTAAGCCCAATCCCCGAACCCAGCCCCGAACCCTCAACGGGAGCCTGTTTCAAGCAAAGGTGCGCGAATAATCTCCGCATCTGGAATTAGTTCAGGTACGATATGAACAAAAACCAAAAATCGCAGTGGAGTTGAACGCAAGCGATGAGCCGTCAGTTGACAGAGCTTGACAGAGTATGCAAGCAGCCGGCTAAACAAGGAAAGCGAAACCTATACGGCTGTTTTGTAGATTGGGTAATATTGGGTAAAGAAGAATGCAGGAAACATCCTTCCATGTCGTGTTCCAGATCGGCTTGCATGCATCGCAGAATCTGGACTGAGACCGCATCATACTGCGGTGTCTCGATGACAGCAAGGAATTTCACGGTGAAGGAGCACTCTTGAAACATCTGTCAGCTTGTGCCAGAGCCCAAGTTGCCAATTCAATTGCACATTCTCGGCCTGACATGCCTTCAGTGCACTGGCTTCCAGCTCCAATTGCCGCCCCGTTGGGACTTGCCGCTGCAAAGTTTGCCTGGCTTACCGGGTCCAAGAGTTTAGATAGACCAGGCCCCAAATTCTACGTGCTTTTGACGATGGTTGCAGGCTGCACGAGCGGAGTCCACTGCTCTGGCAGGCAGACGTCAGTGGCTATCCAGGACAGTGTCCTGATCGAAGATTTGTGAGGAGCTGGACATGCTCAAGCTCTCTGTCGCGACGCCACCACCTTCCGTAACAAAGACCACGCAAACAGCCAAAACTCACCAGAACCACGTATGCCTTCTGAGTTTGTGTGAACTGCAAAGCCACCCTAACTCCGGAATAATGTCCAGGCTGTTCTGCGTTTTATGGCATCGACTTCCCAGAGAGATGTACTTCAGTAATTATCCTGAAACTCTATGCCTGACACCCCAGAGCCCCTTTCGAAGCATTAAGACTGATTTGTTGGCGGTACGCATTTTCAGCCCTGAGCCGTAAAATCCTAAGCCTTCAAATCCCATCAATCGCCTCAAAATCCCAAACACAAAACCCACAACCGTCAACCCCAAAACCTAGACCCCAGAACCTCAACCCACAACCCTAAACCCCACGCCCAAAACTCGCAACCCTAAACACTACACCCTCAATCTTAATCCCCTAGATTCCTGAGTAGCCCCATTATAATAAGGGCACCCTTTTTCCTACTGTTCGGTTTTAATAAGGGAACCCCAAAATAAAAAGTGCAAAAGGGTACCACTCAGGAACCTAGTCCCCAACCGGCAAAAAATTCTTTCAAACCCCGAGGTCGAGTCGTCCCTTTTCTTCCTTCCCTTGGTCGGGCTTCGACTGCGGCTGGGGCCTGGTGCCAGGCAGCGAGGACTCTGGATGTTTCTCAGGTTTTGTAGGGTTCAAGGGTTTAGGGCTTGCAGAGTTTAGGGCTAGAAGCTTTGAAGAGTGCAGGGTTTGAAGCTGCGCTCTGGGGTTTTCAAGCTTCTTGGGGTGTAGGATATGATGAAGACTTAGTGACTTCGCAATCTTTGTGGCATCCCTCATAGACCCTGATAGCAATTGATCGCATAGCACCCCCCTTAGAGACGAACGCCTGGGGAAGGAACCCGGGGGAGCTCTTGGGTTCGACGGCTTTAGGGTATAGGGTTTTGCAGCTTTGGGGAGTTGGGTGGGTTGAACATCCTCCTCCTGCCTGCTCCCCATCCTCCTCCACTTCCTGGTATTGCTACCTTCAGCCCCAGCCCCAGCCCCAGCCAGCCCCAGCCCCACACCATTGCCATTTAGGCACATTGCGTAAACTCGGCATCACTGGCATCTTTCTGGATGGCTTACCTGAATTCCAAACCACCTACCTTTTCAAGGTTCCTTCTTATTCTGGTTTCCTTATCGTCCTTAAGAAAGTAAGCGCTTCCCTAAACCCTAAACCGTGTCCTCAAACTCTCTGTTTTTCGGGATTCCTTGTAGTCCTTAAGAAAGTAAGCCTTTCCCTAAACCCTAAACCCCTAAACCCCTAAACCCAGGTTGAGTGTGGACCTTTTGGCCGAGGGCCCTGGGGCTCAGGTCTTGCCGGCCTTGGGGGTCGGTCTGCCAGAAACTCTAAGGGTGTAGGGTTTAGGGGTTTCGGGTTTAGGGGTTTAGGGGTTTAGGGGTTTAGGGATTAGGGGTTTAGGGTTTAGGGGTTTAGGGATTAGGGGTTTAAGGGTTTAGGGTTTAGGGGTTTAGGGTGCAGGGGTTTAGGGTGCAGGGTTTAGGGGTTTAGGGATTAGGGGTTTAGGGGTTTGGGGTTTAGAAGTTTAGGGGTTTAGGGTTTAGGGTCGAGGGCATCAGGCTAAGGACAACGATGATACCCACAACGTTGTATACTTAGTCAGAACAGTGCTAGCCCTTCAGTCGTTCAAAAAAAGAAGTTTTACGAACATAACAACAGTAGACCACAATACTGAAGACAACGATTCACCAGCGCTGCGATTACATGTGCTACATATCGTACTGTTATACTTGTAGTGACACAAAATGCCAGCGGTGTCGATGCGGTTCTGCAGGTTTTGGCGATTGCAGAGGGCTTGTCAATGATGGATTGCTAGATGGCATCGGGAGGCGGGATGCATCAAACTTCGTAAGAGCAGAAGGCCCACAATGCCCGAAACGATGAACACAAAAGATGACGAAGCCCAACAGCTGGAAGACAAACTCATCATCAAATGCCAAATCAGCATTATGCAGCATTCTGCCTCGCTGTGACCGCTTGCCCTGAAGGGTATCGCATTGCGTTTTGGTCCCCAGCGGGACCTCGCCGTGGAATTTGGGCGAAGCTTTTCAGGTTGTTGGTTCGGGTTGTGGACCCTAAACCCTAAACCCTAAACCAGACTGGCATGTGAGGCCTGTGTTGGATAGCTGCACTTCCGGGGCTATGCTCGAAATTTCTACGGCTTCCGGGTGTCTGAGTCGAAAGACTGCGACATCCGGGTTGGAACTTCGTCGTGACTGCCTTGGGATACCCTTCACGACTGGTACAACCTGCTGCCATGTCCGAATTGGTAGCGAGTCTCACAGAGTCAGGCAAACATTCTGAGCAGATTATGATAGATTCTGGAGGGAGGGAGGGAGGGAGGAAGGGAGGAAGGGAGGGAGGGAGAGCGAGAGAGGGAGGGAGGGAGTCTGAACATGAGGCTCCCGCAGAAGCTGTGACACTGCGGCCGCAAGCCTCTCGTAGTCGGTGGCTTGAGTTTAGGGTTTGGGATTTCGAGCTTGGGGTTTATTGCATGGATTGGGGTTTAAGGGTTTCGGGGTTGAGGGGGTGTTCAGGTTTGGTGGCCTCTGGGGTCAACTACTGTATAATGCAAGAAATAAAGCTGGCAATTTCGGAGTGTCAGACTTTCCGTTCAGGGGCTTCGTCGGGCCTGCTGTGGAGGTGAAAGCATGGCTTCGGAGACCTAAATGATTAGACCAGGGTTCTTTTGTGTTTGTCGTTGTCTGCAGGGGGAAGTTATGCTGTCAGGCCCGTGTACGGAACTCTTGTGTTGCTGTCCTCAGCAGCCACTTCTTCCAGCAGTTTGTACTATGAAGCCCTGGAAATTGGTGCCCAGAGGCTACTTCGGTTTCAAACTCTGATTCCCATGTTTGAGAAAAGAAAATCCGCAAACCCTGAAACACAAAAGGCCCTAAAGTTCCAAAAGAAAAACTTCCAACACACCTAACGAACAACATCCCCGACATCGAGAACAACAAAACAAAATCCTACACCCTAAACCCTATAAGACGCAAGCCGCATAAACCCTAAACATAATATTGGGCCTTATATTAATAATTAGAATAAGGTTTGGGGGCCCATTATACTATAATTATAATAAGGAACCCCAAAACAGTATAGGTATAATTATTACGGACCCTTTTGTACCGTGGCGCTGGCCTCACAGGCCTGACTCGAGCTGAGCTTTGCAGCTGCCTCACGGAGTCACCACTTAGGGGTTGCAGGGTTTCAGGAGTTTGGGGTAATTATATGAGGCTTTGTGGATTAGGGTTTGGGTTAGCGGTTTAAGTTAGGCGCAGTGTCTTGAAGGCCGCGATGGGGGGGGCGGCGGCCTCCTTACATGCAGCGAGTCGTCGTGGTGGCTGGCACCCTAAACCCTAAACCCCAAAGAAAGCTCGTCTGTTGCCGATGAGACGGAGCCGACAACAGTTACGCGGGCTTCGGTCGGCTCAGGGATGCAGTCGCAGTCGTCAGGAAGGCCATAATAATGAATGAAAATATTGACGGCAATGATAATCATGATATTTTCTAACAATATGCAATATCAATAATATCAGAAGCTTAAAACAATTGCTCATAATTGACAATAATGACAGCAAAAATCAATCGTGGCTCACCAGCGTGGCAAACTGCACACAAGTCGTCTCTGAGAAGTGCGTCGCCGGCGAAGTCTTTGACTAGACCTAAGAGTAACCTAGGAATAAAAAGGGTGCCCTTTTCGGTCTAAAGGGGCTTATGAGGGTACCTAAACCTCAAAAAGGGAATAAGGGCCTACTCTGCGTCCTAGTTGAGGCATATCAGAGGCGAAATGCCCGGCGACCAGCATAATGCAGGCATGGCGGCACGAAGCCCAGACAGGCTAGCTCGAATGATTCTTGGGCTCATTTCAGTAAAACTTCAGAACCACTAAATCCTAAACCCCTAGACGTACGTGTCGTATGCTAAGCTGGGCCACAAACCTCGAGCCCTGCACCCTCTAAAACAAACCCTAACATCGGACTCTAAGATGATTTAACTGTCAAACACCGACGTCCATCGAAACTGTCAACTCTAACATCGCTCGAGAATTTCGCCGCCAGGCCCTCGCTTAGCCCTACCTTAACCCCAAACAACCTACCGACTCATACACGAAAGTCATGTCAAGGAACCCTACAAAGATCGTAGGATGTAAGCCAGTGTTTGTAGGATCCAAGAAGACCCTACCACTGATTCTAGACTATCCTCTGAATCCTATCTCGGCCCTGAACCCCAAACCACACAAAACCCTCAAACCCTGCACCCCAAATGCTAGAGCCAGAAAGGAAATTCAGACATGCGGGACCCTACTATAGAACCCTATAACAGGTGATACAAACCTTGCTTTAAGCTAAAGGGATCCAGAATAATGAGCTGCCCGTTTTCTGAATCACCAGATCCTCAAGCTGCGACTATCCGGGGAGCGGAAGGGACCAGGGCACTGAAATTGTCCGATTCTTCCTCATGCCAAAGCTGTGACATGCTGTCAGGGCTCAGCGTTTAGGGTATTGAGTACATATTTCGATACGACACTACCTGTAACATTGGATATAAGTTGCACTGATGCATATATTGATGTTCGCAGTCTTCGTGTCACTCGTTTCAATAGAACTCAGCGCTGAGCCTCAGCAATGATGCATCCACCTCGGGACACATGAAGGCTTCAGGAACGGCAGGCGTGGTTTATGCCTTACGCCCTTTCAGGCAAGTACACGATTCAAACCTCAGAACATGTTAGCTTATTTGACGGAGCCAGAAAGCTCAAGACGTTGGTTATTGGGCATTAACTAAGTCAGCCTATAAGCCTTTAGACCCCAAAACAACCCGATTGAGGCTTATAGGGTTTAGGGTATAAGGTTGATATTGCCTCGGACTTATATCCAACAAAAACCTCATTCCTAAAGAACACGCAGCGTGAACCTGAGGTGTAAGGTGTCGGCATTGGCATTTGGGGCTTCTGCTTGCGGCACCAATGGAGTGAAAGGAAGGGTTTGCACGTCTAGGGCTTTTTAGAGCAGGCAAATAGGGCATGGGGTTCAGGGCACCCCTAAACCCATAAACCCTGAAGGGTTCCTTTGAGGTTTAGCTTAATTCGGGTTTCAGGTATACGGTTTAGCGTGCGCGATCAGAGCCAGCGCCCCACTCGGCAAACTCTCCGCTGGCCCGGGAACCCGAAACCCCAACCAAGCCAAACAACAAGATCCCAAACTCCACAACCGCCGAAATTGTGGTTTGTTCGGGGTTACCTTGACCCAAACTGTAGTACCTTTCTTTGGATACCTTCGTTTCTTACTATAGGATTGCAGCATGGCCTGATCACAACACAGGCTATAATTACAACACATACACTACAGCTTAGGGCCGAAGTAAGGCTTAGGTTAGGCCTCCGGGATGCTTCAAGGCTACGGCTCTCAGGTTTTCGAAAGTTGCGGTCCGCAGAGAATGAAGCGCGATGCGCTTTAGAGTCTTAAGGTTCTGGCTCCTTTTCGTCTGCCGGCTCCGGGGAAGTAGTAAGTAGGCTTTCAAGAGGGGTTAGACGGTTAGATGTCTTGCATAGACAATCACTCCATGTTCATACAGTTCAACTTTAACCTCAGGATAGCTTAAGCCGAGGCAGCTCCCGGCTCTTTGATTCTAGGATCTTAAAGGCCAAAAACGGTTGAGCTCTTCAAGAATGGTAGGACTATATATATATATATACCTCAAAAGGTGAAAGGTTTCCTACTCAGAGATGTTTTCCCCCGACGGGGCCCCCACATGGCTGCAGGAGCAGTGCTGGAGTGAAACGGAGGTCATCACCTCGCTGTGAACAGATTGCTAGGTGGCGATTTGAACAGCTCCCCAAAAAATATTCAACATTGGGGCTCTATATTAGACCATAAGGGAAAGTTAAAGATGATTCCAAATCGATACCTAGATTAGGTTTCGGGCTTTAGAGGGTTTGGAGGTATCAGGGTGGAGGATGTTGGGTTGACTATTGGTTTGCATTACCTTGGGGCCTGAACCCGAACAGCCCTGAAGCCTAGACTTTGCAAACCCGTCCGAAAGCACATTTTGGGCTCCACCATCTTTTTGTTAACGTGGTGCCTATAGTACGCCCCCAACATGTCATGCCTACGTACGGATCGGGCTTTGCACCTCTTATACAGACCTTGGCTTCAACAGTATCGTCTTAAACTTCGAGGCCTGCGTGTGTGTGTGTGTGAGAATGGCGGGAGATGGTGTAGGTGTAGGCGAGTGTGTGTTTGTGTTTGCGGGCACGTGTCTGTTTATTACCTATGTGCAATCAGGAATGTACCATGCATGCATAGATGTGGACGTGCATATGTAGACTATAAACACACGACAAACATACCGATCTCTCAACCTTGCTTGATGCAGCGATCTCCAGTGCAGTCCATGCATTCGTCACTCGTCCATGTCCTCGACAACGATGTCTTCGTAGGGACGGTCCAAGGTCCGATCCGAGCTAATGTAAAGTTTAGGGCTTGCGGCCGCTGTGCTCCCGCATTGCACTCAGTGCTGAGCTAGTGAGCAAAGGCGCCAACTCTTGCGCTTGCCGGCGCTGCCGAAACGAGCTGCCAGCTCTGCCTCCGACTGGCCAGGTACCCAGAGACTCCAATATCCCTTAATTAAGGAATATTCCTTAAATTATAATAGGATCCCTAATCTCATTTAGCGAATATTCCTTAATTAAGGGATATTGGAGTCTCTGGGTAGGATCTCGACGGCACTCTTCGACGCTCGCGGACCATCAGCTCGATCGATCTGGTGTGGACGCCTCCTTTCGACAACAATCATTGTATAAACGCCAATCTCGAGCTCTTACTGTTTCGAATTTTCCAAAGCCCATACTACCCCAAATGGACGAAGAAATGGTGAAGTCATATTGTGCTTCTCTCGCTTGCACTACGTGCGTATGTGTGCTGTACTGTTCCGCTCCAGCCCATCATCGTGGTGAAGCCTGGCTATTACTTATTCGTTATTTGTTGGATTGAATTGTAAATTCAATAAACCCTAAACCCTAAACTTATTTTTTGCTGGAGGCAGCCCCATAGCACGAGCAGGGGAGGTGGGTTCTTTGGAAGCTTTCGGGCTCACGGTTCGGTATCTTGTAACTATTATATCCAAAACTCGAAACCCTATTCCTGTACCCCCGAAACCCCTAAACCCTAAACGGTTCCTACAGTCTCACTCCGCCCTCCAAACCGGGCACACGACCCGTGATTGGGCAAAGTGCCAGGCCCTTCTTGCGCCTGCGGCTCTTCCCAACGCATCCACGGTAGGGTTTAGGGTTAGGATTTAGGGGTTTAGGGGTTTAGGGTTTAGGGTTCAGGGTTCAGGGTTCAGGGTTTAGGGCACTTTAGGGGTTTAGGGTTTGGGTTTAGGGTTAGTTTAGGACCAGTTCGCACCGCTGGCAGTGCAACTCAAACTTGTTGAAAAAGTCATGCCAGGGGTGCAAGTACCTGATAACCATATCACTCTCGCAATTACTAACTCATGTCGCTATTACCCTAAGCCAAAATCCTAAGTGATGGATCCGTCCCTGGGCCATATTGCACGGCGTCGCTACCTTGCCATCATTGCGTGTCCAGTAGAGACTGCCCGTCTTGGGCAGGTATGGCAGGTTCACCACTGCAGAGATGGGGTCAAGCCTGTGCAGGTGCACTTGATATGGAGATGCACTCTTCCACGTCGAGTTCCTTTGCTGGCGTGCGGCTTTCTCCTGGGGCCTGTAGTTGCAGACTTTAGACACGTAAGTAAGGTTAATCACTCCATCTCTCAGCCGGCCGCTACCCAGAATTCATCCTCTTTCCATTCTTGATTCAACTCATTCCTGCACAGCTGCTGGCGAAACTGTGCCGTATTGCGCCTCCCGAGATCCGAGCCACGGGAGGCTTCTAGGAAACGTTTCGCCAGGGTGCCAGAGTTCCCCGCCAAGATCGATATGGGCCCGCCCTGGCGTTGTAGCCGAGATCGAGCGTTTTGTGCCAGTCCCACACAATGCACAAGGCTTGCGCTGCCGCAGTTAGGAAGGAGTAATGTGTAGGGTAGTATATTTGGAGTATGTACGTGTGTGTGTGCGCATATGTATATATATATATACATATATATATATATATACATATATATATATACATATATATATATATACATATATATATATGTATATATATATAAAGAGAGAGAAAGAGAGAGAAGGGGATAGACAAGTGCTTACATACTTGGGGTATTGGAAGCTGTATAGAGTTTGGTATAAGATGTGGGGCTTCGATTTGAGGTTTGGGATATAAACTTCGGCGGTGTAAACTCATGTTTTGGAGCTTGGGGCCTGTAGGGCTGGGTAGCAGGGCTAGGGTGTATAGTCGTACCAGCTCGCTTTTGTGTGCCGCAGGGGCATAGTTGGCTTAGTTCTAGCATAGATCACCATGGGAGCGCGGACGAATGAACACAACGAACGCTGGCGGACGATCAAGATAAAATTCTAAACGGTACACACACACACATCTTCGAGCTCAAAAACTACCAAGTCTTAAGACTAAGATGCCAAAAGAAATGAAACTGGAGCAGCCCCTAAGCCATAAACTCTAAACAGTGAACGCTGAAATCTCCAAGTATGCGGCTTCAGGGCTTAAGGTTGAGGCACTGGGGCTTTGCTGTAGGGTTCAAACAATGTGGTAAGTCTATCGACCCCCCAACTACCCTCCAACCTACCCCAAATACTCACTATTAAGGGGCATAAGGACTCTAGTAAAGGGCCATTGAGAGGTCCTGATCTATGGAGTTCGTACATTCAGTGCCACGGGAGTTGGTTAGCACGGCCGACTCCAGTAGGAATGGAAAACAAAACCCTAAACCCCTAAACCCTAAGCCCTAAACCCCTGAACCCCCAAAACCTAAAAACCCGAAAACCCCTAGCAAAAAGACAATCGGTGCTGTGGTCCCGAATCCCGCCTGTACTTGGAGAAAAGCCAAGCGGGTCTAAACCGAAACCTCAACTGGCCGGCACCCCAAAACCCCCAGGAGCCTGATAATATAGGGGCCTTCAGACCTATAATTACTATTTGGGTGATTCCTGTTTATATTATATGGTAGAAATTACTATTTTGGTGATTCCTTTTTATGTTTATGGTAGAAATTACTATTTTGGTGATTCCTTTTTATATTTATGGTAGAAGTTACTATTTGGGTGGTTCCTTATTATATTTATGGTAGAACATACCCCAAAACCTAATAATCGGCCCCTAGATTGCAACTCTGGAGCCCTTGGAAAACTTGTCGCAGGACCTGAGGCCACACTCGCTCACATCCCGCAGCGATCGGATGTGGGACAGGTGCTCTGGAACCTCGGCTTCTTCAAAGGCTCTTCGGGTTTAGGGTTTAGGCTTGTTTTCTTGAAGCTCCTTTTTCCGTCTGCAACTCGGGTTTAGGGTTTAGGGTGTAGGGCTTCGCGGAGCTGTGGACTGTAGAGGGCCTATTATATGTTTTGTGTTGAATAGCTGCTTCTCCCCCGGGTCTACATGTAGCCTAAACACCATTATAGGTCTACTAGAAGCTCCTGGAAGGTTCTATGATTCTATGAGCATCCACCGAGCCTGCTGGGTTCATTTATCCGGGTTCTTTAACCGAGGATCCCGAATACATTCATCTCCTTCTAGTTAGTCTTACACTATGGAGGTTTGGGGTTTGGCCCGAGGGTGGCCCGAGGGTATCGAGTTTGTGGGCTGGCCGCCAACACCCAAACCCCAAATTAAACCGTCAAGCCCCTGTAAGCCCAAGCGCTGCAATCCTACACCCTCAAGCCCTTCCATTTTAATTTGAACTCGTAAACAATGATAGTGAGTCTTCACGGCAGATCCCAGCAGAGACCTTGTGAGAGGTGAGTAGCGCTCCATCGGTGCATCGTCCAAGGGTACCCCTGTAAAGCCTACCCATTGAGGGTTCCTTCTGGTGGTTTCCTTAGATAAGTCGTTAATTGGGGATACGGTAGGGCAGGAAGAATGTTACGGGGCTGATTCCTTCCATTGGACTAACTCTCTGGGTTCCGAATAACGCAATGAACTAATAATTAGCATGCAGGAGTATAAATATGATTATACGCGTAATTGCAAAGCCAAAGCAGAAACAACCTTCAAACCGGCAAAACAGTTTCAGCCACTTGTGGGAAACAATTGACACAGCACAAGCCTGGTTTCGTACCCTGACCCTAAAGTCTGTAAGTTCGCACGCTAACTCTGGCCCGGAAAAACCATGGCTGCTGACAGAGCGATGTCGATTCGATCCAAGTCACGCGATGCTTCAACAGCGCAACGATGAGGTCCTCCGGACGGTGGAAAACGGAGTTCAAAGGGCACCTCCCCCTGCATGATCCTATGACACCCTCAACCCGAAATGTCGCAAACCTACAACATTAAAGTCGCAAGCACGAAACACCCTGACCTCCGAAAACGTCCATAAGGAGCCATAAACCCCAAACCCCAAAGCCTAAATGGGGTTTTCCGAAAATAGGCGACCCTAATATAGTGCCCTAAATAGTAGGATCCCCATTACAAGGACCCCAAAATAAGGTACCCCTTATTTTCGGAACCTCCCGAATCGTAAACCCTACAACCCTTTGAGAATCCAGGCCCTGGCAGATGAATCGCACAAAAAAGGTCACACCGCGGTCCTCCTTTAGAAGCAGGTTCCCCACGGAATCCACGACGACCTAGGATGATGGCAAAATCCGACTCTACACCCAGATCCTAAAGGTGTGGGGGGCATGACGGGTTTGCAAGAACGAGGGCAGAAGGCTACGAAGCTTTTGAGCCCGTGTGATTCGGCAGGTTGATCTTGAGAAGCGCCTGTCGAAAAACGTGAGATACGGAAATCCACATCGCTTGCAGGAGGGCCGCGGAGTGGCAAGGCTAGTTGAAGTAAACTAGGGCGAAAGCTGCCGTCGTTCGACACAGGCAACTGTTTCTGCCAGCAGCCTTCATTGGCAAATGGGGCGGGGGACGTTTCGTCGGAGGCCCCTTCGCAGTAGGATCTGTGCTGCCTGAAACAGCGGAAGCTGCGAGGTCGGTGGCAGGCTTGCAGGATCTGCGGCACCACCGCAAGCGGCAGCTGCAGCTGCCGACATCTTGTTGGCCTTTGAAGGCCTTGCGGCGCCGCAGCTTGCGATTTCGGCAAAGCCTTGGCCTGCAGCTTGTGGTATTGGCAAGGCTTGGTTTGGAGGTCTGGGCCTGAATGCTGTTTGGATCCTGTATACAAGAAAACATCATCTCTAGATTCGGAACTCCTCATCAATACTCCTCAAGAAGAAGTTTTACCTGAAATCATATGAATATATATATATATATATATATGAAGGATGCGGATATAAGCCTAAACCTTTAAATTAACCCCGTAATGTAGGGTATGTTCCAAGCACTCTGGCTCCAAATGTTTGGGCTTGGGCCTGCAAGGTCTGGGGTCCTTATCAGTTATACTGATAATGTCTGGTGTCCTTTGCAGATATACTGATAATGTTTGGGTATGTGGGTGTGGAGCTCAGGGTTTTCCGCCCAAGCTGCGGCGAGTGTATCTTCATCGAACCCTATAGAGGCCAGAATGCAAGAATACTTATATGGGAGTTTCCGAAAATTAGGGGTACCTTATTTTGGGGTCCTTATAATAAGGATCCTACTATTTAGGGTACTATATTAGGGTCCCCTATTTTGGGAAACTCCCATATGAGCCCTGACAAAGACTGAATCCTGCACCAGTTTGAGTATCGTCGCTCTGATCACAGGGCTGCAACGGTGGGATGAAAGTTGGGGGTGAACCCCAAATCAGAGTCCTGAAGAATACCTATAGTCCTACTCACCCTCTTCCCACGTGTTGAGACACCATAGGGGAAGTTCGCAAGTAGGTGATAATGATAAACTTAACTTGATCCGGAAATAGGCCAACCCAGGACCCAGCTACGGCACTTGTGCGCCCACAAATAACCGTACTAAGCCCTATGATGCGCCTCAAGTACTTACCTCCATCCCACCATGTGAGGCCTAACGCTAAATCCTTTAACCCTCAACTCTAAACCCGAGAGCCCTGAAGCCGAAACCCTGATGGCCCTACAGCCTAAACCCTAAACCCCTGAACCCTAAAGGCCCTAAAGCCTACACCCTGACGACCGAAGGCCCCAAACCCCAAACCCCCTCAAGGTCCGAAAGCCCCAAAACACTAAACCCTAAAGGCCCTAAAGCCCCAAAAACTCAAACCCTGAAGGACCCAAAAGACGAACCAGGGAGGCGGACTGGGCCAGTCGCCCCCGGCAGGGAGCAGTGGCTTAAGCTGCACCGGAGCCTGATGTGGCGTCTTTGAAGCTTCAGATCAGGGTGTGGGGTTTAGGGAATAAGGTATAAAGAGGGTAAGGGTTTAGGGTTTAGAGAATAAGGTATAAACAGGGTTAGGGATAAGGAAGGGTTTAGGGAACAAGATTTAGGAAGTAGGGTTTCGGTCTCAGGGAATAAGGTTCAAAAGGGTTTAGGGAACAGGGTTTAGGGCACCCAAAATAGGGTTTCAAGGGCTTAGGGAGCTGGGTTTAGGGCTTAGGGCTTCAAAGGTTTAGGGAATGGGGGGAACAGAGGGTTTTAAGGGTTTAGGGAGCAGGGTTTGGGTGCTAGGGTTCAGGGAATAGGGCTGTATAGGGTTTAGGGTTGAGGGATTAAGGTTCCACCTTGCATGCTGGAAACCCTATGCTGGGTTTGCGAGCTCGCAACTGAAGGCTCTGAATGGATCTCCGCACACCGCAAAAACTGACTAAACTCTATAAACTTGAGACTCCTGACTTGACGAAAGAGGCAAAACATCCGCAGGCGCCAATCCCCCGAACTTACTTGTCAACTTCCCGACGAGAGCTGAAGGCTTTTCCTGTGGGCTTTTACAGAAATCTTAGTGAGCTTTAGTACCTTCGAAAAGCTACACCACCCAGCTACCCTTGAACCCTAATATAGCTAGCTTCGTAGCCTAAAGAGGCAAGACTACTCTGCTACCCTTGAAGCCTAACACAGCGAGTTTCCTACCCCAAGAAGGCTAGACTAGGCAGCTACCCTTGAACCCTAAGCAAAACTAAGCAAAACAAGAATCCCAGAATGATGTGAACAAACATAACAACAATGGTATTAGTAAGAATAACAGTGCCAACAATAGTGATAATGTGACGATATAAAAAATATAAATAAAAATAATATTAATGAAACTTAACAATAACTATTATAATTCAGAATAAAAATAGAAATAATGATAAGTATAATAATAATAATAGCAACAATAATTAAAAAACAAACAGATACAAGGAAGAAGATACCCCCAAGCCCGGAACCCAGGAGCTCCTCCGAAAGCCCAAGCCCCAAAGCCCGGGGAGGATCTAAAAAGGAGATCCCCTGATTTGGGACCCTAGCTACTAAAGGGTGCTTTATAGGAACCCCCTTAAGGGATCTACTTTTTGGATCCTCCCGGGGGTCTGGGGTATTAGGGTCTAAGGTATTGGGGTTCAGGGTATTAGGGTTTAGGGTATTGGGGCTGAGGGTATTAGGGTTTACAGCGAATCCCAGAAAGTTGGAACATGGGTTTAGGAGGATTCGTGCTAGGATCCCTTATACTTTACCTTAAGGGCATGAGGAGAATGATGTTCCAACTTTTTGGCTTCTACTATAGGGTATTGGGGCTTAGGGTATTAATTAGGGTTTAGGGGGTACGGTATATCCCCGACACCCAGGCCCTACTTGGAGGGTAGGGTCGTAAGTCGGTAATAAGTAGACTTATAAGTACCCTAAAAGGGCTCCGGGGTTATGATACTAAGAAGTCTATAGAATAACTACTTGCTAACTCCCCCGACCCTTCAAGTATAACCCCAATATGTTAGGACTCATACAAGGAACCTTAACAAAGACCCTGTTTTGTTAAATCAGGTTCCTATACTAGCCAGAACATCGGACCATCATCTTATATAACCCTGAGACTCCAAATAACCCGAGGCGGGGCACTTTATATACGATTACTTGCGCACTTGGATTCTTAGGGTAAGTACATGATGAAGTATATAAGGAATCCGAGCAAATGCAGGTTGCGACTGAGTTTCCTTTACTTAGACTGGAAATCCTTAACCCCAAGCCTGGCAGCTGCAAATCAAATGCTGTAAGACATTAACTAGAACCCAAATCATACCGTATCATCAACACATCGTGAAACCCTAAGTCTAACCCTACAGCAAGCTGAGAATACGGCCAAGGCGGCGTATCGTCGTCAGCAAAAAGGTCGTCGGTGTCGGGTCCTTTTGACCAACACTCGGGATTTGGGGCCGAAAGCCCTAAACCCTAGAAACCTTAAACCCCGATAAATTCATTGGCCTGAACACTAAATCCTAAACCTTAAACCCTAAGTCCTAAACCCGAAACCCTAAACCCTTAAAAGTAGGGTATAGGGTTTTTTTTAAAACTTAATCCAAAACCTTAAACCCTAAGTCCTAAACCCGAAGCCCTAAACCCTTAAAAATGGGATTTGGGAATTTCGGGCTTCGGGTTTAGGGTCGGGAGATCTGAGGTTGAGTTGTTTGGGGTTTTGGTTTTGCTGGGTTCGTTTAGGGTTCGGGGGATCTGGGGTCTAGGGTTTAGGGTTCGGGGATTTGGGGTTTCGGGTTGGGGAATCTAGGGTTCGGGGATCTAGGGTTTAGAACTTAGGATGGTTTAGGGTTCGGGGATTTGGGGTTTCGGGTTGGGGAATCTAGGGTTCGGGGATCTAGGGTTTGGAACTTAGGATGGTTTAGGGTTCGGGGATTTGGGGTTTAGGCTTAAGGACTCTAGGGTTCAGGGCTCAGGGCTCGGGGATTTGGGGTTTAGGGTTTGGGGGTTTAGGCTTCAGGTGCTTCCTAACACGGCAAAACACCAACTTTCGACCTTCAAGTCTTTCGGTTACAAAGTTTCAGAGTTTAGGTCAACGCGAACCCTATAAACCTATCCTGAAACCAGGATGACTGACTCCCAACTGCATCTACTCGTGAAAACCAGCCACCCCACGAGATTCAAGTAGGACTTTTGCCTGAGATTCATTTGGATGTTCTTGAAAATGCCGGCCCTCCATATCTTGATCTCATCCGACAGCTTGGGCTTCTCGTTACGCCCAAGATGTGAGAGAACTCCAGACACCCGAAGGCTGTCCGGATGTATTGTTTTGCATGCCGACTTCCTCCTCCGTCTCCTCCTCCGCTTCAATTGCAGCGTTGGCTTCTTGATATGCATGCCACGTGGATGTGCATGTGGCTGACCTGAGTCAGATCCCTGCAGGTGAGGAGGCTCGGACGACTGGAGGCGAATTTTCAATGCCTGCCGGAAGCTCTGAGCCGGAAAAAGACCCCCTCCCCGTACAAGTGTTTCGAATGTGGGAGCCAGAACTTCTTGTAGCAGAGGTTCCTTGCAGCTGGGAAAGTCTGGACTCCGATTCTGCCTCCCAGGTCGGCTTTAGCATGAGTATTCTGGCCTCTTCTCGTTCTTGCCGGCCTTCACGTTCTTTGACGGTTTCGTCTTGGACTTTGCCTGCAACGGAGTAGTTGGTTCCGTGCAGGTACGGGCAATAAATTGATGAAGCCGAAGCCTGCAAGCCTTGAAGTGAAAGTGAGCTGCAAAAGCATATGTATAACGTGCCGAGGGCACACAAACTCCAAAACCAAGACCTAGCGGGCTTGAACCCCAAGACCCTCAGGAACTCTACAGACTCTACAGTAGGAAGGCATGGGTTCAAGACTTCCGGTTCAGGAACAGGAGCTTGGGGCTTAGGGTAATTAGGGTTCGGGATTTAGGGGACTTCCTCCTCCGGGTTTAGGCTTCAGAATGTACATAGGGAAAGTGTATGGTATATACCTTAACCTACCAAAACCTACTGTTTTTGTAGGGCCCGACAAAAATCTGCACTACTTGATAGTACTTGTAGGGTGTATAATAAGAACCTACAAAAGAGTAGGTTATGCTAGTTTAAGGTAGTTTGTAAAACCCAGACAGAGACTCTTGCTAAAACTCCTCCATTCCCATGCAACTGCATCACCTATGAAGCGTGCAGATCCCAAGAACTCAACAGTTTGATATGGAGGCGCCGGTCTAGGGTTCAGGGTTTGAGCTTGTGGGGGGGGGGGGGGGGGGATATTTTATTGCGAATGATTCAATCGTAAATATTAAGGGGTCGCGGCTTCAGATTGGAGCATCCCGAAAACCTTGCAGACCGGCGCAAGCTTATAGGACTGAGGCCAACAAGCCCTCGAAACCCCAAATTCCTGAAACGTACAGCTTTGCATCACTCAGCACCACACTGCGGAGCTTCAGAAAATCCTCGCGGCCGTTGATAATTGACTTTGGCCTCCGAGACGAGACCCCACCAAATTCAGACTCGGATAAGGTTTAGGGTTTTGGGGTTTAGGGTTTATAAGGTTTAGGGTTCAGCGCCTATTGGGTTTCGGGTTTGTTTAGGGATTATAGGGTCGGATAAGCAACTCTTGTCCAACCTGAAACTTACTACACATGTCCTTTACCACAACGCCAGGATGTCGGGTTTGGGATGCTCTGGGTTTGAAAAACTCCACGACTTCATAGACACTAGATGAGGCTTCGGGTCTATGAGTTCGGAGCCGGGGTCCAGGCATCTTGTGGCAATTCCTTAAGTTCAGGCCGGGGTTCCTAATATCGTTTAGGGTTTAGGGTTTAGGGTCTTAGGGTTTAGGGTTTTATCCAAAACGATGCTTATAGCAACGAACTGAGACTTCCGATGCAACTGCTTGGCTTGAATACCCTCATGTTTGCACCTTCTCTGAGATTTCGATGTGTGGTGAAGGTGCAGGCGTCGAATGTTGGGGACCGTCTTAACGAAAGTAGAGATCTGGGGTGCATTATACTGCAAACTCATTCAAGACTTTCAGGATATGCTACTAACTAGCATATTACTGTCACTCTTCGATCAGACCCCAATATTACCCCCACAATTGCATTGTGGGAGAAGGCTCTGGGCCCTTTCAAACTCTCCGTTTTTCGGAGTCGCTTTCGCCGGAAACTTCAATCCTGAGCTCTTTCCTCTGAATCTCAAACTCCAAAGCCCTACGCCCTACACTCTGAATCTCAAAGTCTAAAACCATGAATCCACAAACTCTACAACTCTAAATCTCAAACTATAAAACTCCAAACCCTCAACCCTAACCCTACAACTCTAAAATTCAATGTCTATAACCCTAAATCCACAAACTCTATAGCATAGAGCCCTAAACTCTAAATCTTAAACTCTGAAACCGCAAACTCAGAAACTTTATTTTTTGGCCCTGAAGGCGAGGAAGCGATCAAGTCCAAGATTGCCAGTATTACCATGTCCCCGGCCGAGAGTACCACTCCGTGCCCACATCGCTGAAGGACATTGCACATTAGGATCCTTGCTTCAGATTCAGGGTTCTTGACTTTTGTTTGAAGGACTTTGGTTTAGGGCTTTAAGGTTTCTGGATTTCGTGCTTCAGGCTTCGTGACTTCGTGTTTCACAAGGTTGGAGCCTGGTACGAAATCTACTCCCGGGTGCTTGTGCCTCGTGCTGGCCATCATAGCCGCCCTCAACCCTAAACCCTAAACCCCTAAGCTCCATGGAATCTGATATACAGCTCTCGGCCCAGGAACGGGCTTACGGTTCCCCAGGTAGATCTTGTAATGCAAGGGCCTTAATAGTTAGAATTCGGTTTTGCGTCCTATTATGATATAGTTGCAACAAGAACTCTAAAGGGACATTATCAATAATGATTCCGACTATAACGGTTTAATGCAGGTATAGGCTTCAAGCCTCTTGGCAGTGAGGAAAAGAGCCAAAGGACAGCGGCGGATGCTACTGACCGCTTGACAGTCAGACATGTTCCTTAAACCCTGTAAACCGTAAACCCAAATCCCTGAGCCCAAGCGCCCAAGTGTACAACTAAAGTGCCCAGATGGAGGTCGACAGCCTATGAGCATAATGTAGAACCCTCACACAAATCAAACCCCTCTCTTGCTTAGTAATTAAGGATTCAACCATCAACCACTGATCTTTCAAGGCCCCTGGCGCTGTCAGTGGAAGGTTTCTTTTGCGGAAGCTCCTCAAACTTGTGGCGAGAGCCGAACTCCAAACGAGCTTTGTACAAACTTGGATAACTAGCAAGAGATTTTCCATCTCCTGCCAACAGCTCCCCTCAAGTTGAAAGCTCTAACCTCCAAACCCTAAACCTCCATAAACAGCCCAACACCCTAAAGCGCTAAACCTGAAAACCAAAAGCTGATTCCGCTGCTTGCAGGCTCTGTGCCGGCAGCAGCCAGCTGGAAAGCGATGCAGGCTTCACGGGTCCCCCTAACTCTTTGAGAGGGAAAGCGCTGTTCACCAGGGCCTTTTACACGAGTGTGTGTGTGTGTGCGTGTGTTTGTGTATGTACGTACGCGTATGTATATGTATATGCACATGCACATGTACATGTACATGTACATGTATATGTATGTGTATACGTATGTGTATGTGTCGCATGTGTATGCGTATATGCATGTGTGCATATATATATATATATGCGCAAACTTATGGAGCGTGTAGGGTTTAGGGTTATAGGCGCGGGATTTAGAGGGCAGGGTTTCGGGGTGTATAGGCGCGGTGCTTACAGAGTGAGGGCTTTAGAGACTGGGAGTTTAGGATCTGGGGAATTAGGGAAGTTGAGGGCTCATCTTTATTTGGACTGAGCCTTTATGTGGAGGTTCTTGCTGTTGGCCTCTGACTATTACATTACGAGTTTTACTATTACTAGCGTGAACTACCTAAGTTCTCAAACGCCATTACTGCTGGTTATTCTTAACCCTGTTGTCTTACTGAAGCACCCCAACCACAAAACAAAACAACAACAAACACGGGTATCGAAAAACATGTGCAACAAGTCAGCGTCTAGCTAGAGCTCCGAAATACGGGCCTGCAGGAAGGGTATCTCGGCCAAGAGAAGGAAAGCCTGCACCCTTGTCGCTGCATCCGCATGGGTGAAGACCTTGCTGCCAGGTAGCGGCACCAGCGACGTGTGAAAGAGCCAAACCTGAGGTGCTAATATAGGGGCCTAAATAACCACCAATAATTACTATTTTGGGGGTGCCTTGTTACAACTATCGTATAATGGGGCCCAAATCACTATTCTAATTATTAAGGCCCCTATAGTAGCATGTTTATGCTGGGTTTGTCTTCTCCGCGATGTTCGGCCCTGGCCCTGTCGGCTCAAGGCTTATTAGCTGAATTTAGGACATGGCATAGCCGTTCTGATTGACTGCATGGACGAATGTCTAAACCCTAAACCCGAAACTGGTCAGAACAAGGAGCCCTTAAGGAGTACTCATGGCAACTATTCTAAGAGTGTGTGCATAGTGAGCAAGCACTCTTAGAGATTCGGGGCTTTGGGCTTAGGGATTTAGTTTCGCTCTGAAGTGAGTAGGCTGAGTAGGACTTACGTTTACGGCGTTATTTTATGCAGGGCTAGGGTTGAAGCTTTAGGATTCAGGGTTGACGTTTAGGATTTAGACATTACATTGCAGCTAGGGAGTAAGGCCTAGGGCTGCATCCGAGAAACGACGAGGGTTTTCTGGATGAGGGACAAAAGGATGAGCATCTTGATCGCCAGGAATTTCGAGGTCGTCTCAAAGCGGTGGAGCACATCGTGCGTGGCTCTGTACAACGCAAACAGCGCTTGCAAACAGCAGAACATGGAGATAGACTGCAACAGCTGCATCAGGAGTTCCACTCGGAAAAGCCCTTCGACATGAACCTGCCTCTGGTGAGTGTTGAAGTCAAGCAGGGTGGTGACAGATGCAGCTACCGGGGCTACATAGCAATACTGCTCGATCATGGCCAGCATCTTGTGAAGCGCAGCATCGTTAAACACAGTGGTGCCATCGCGGAAAGCACACGGGAGGAGAGCTACTGCACAGCAGCAGGGGGGGACACACCAGCGGCTCCTCCCGAACAGTCCCTGAGGTTCCCGTTGTGCTAAGATCCGCACCGTCGTTTCGGGACCCCCCATGAGGTCGATAATAGTCAACCCAAAGAAATGTAGTGCCAAAGCCTCCCAAATCTCTTGCACCAGCAAAGTGCCCACCGCCAGCTCGGGTGCTGCCACTTGAAACCAGCAAGAAGAGGCTACCACAAAAGGGAAGAGGTGCATCAAAATGTAATACTTGCGCCGGGGACTCACGGGAGCTAACATCAGCTCCCGCTGATGCCTCAAACACAGCACCGTCGTACCCGCCAAAAGAATGGATGCCACAGCCAAGCCGACCAAGTATCGTGCATGGTCACTTCGATCACCGTGAACAATGATGTCCTCATTCACCAACATTTAATCAAATTACTGCTCGACCTAAAGCATGGAGCAAACGATCATCTTCTTCCCAATGTTTGACTGTTACTGCCGCTGCAGCTGGTTATACTATACTGCTTCTACTAGGGCCACGGGCCATATTGCGCCCCCGTTCCTTGAAGCTGGCGAAAATCATTGCGGCCGGTCGCCTCTTGCGTAATTAGCTTTAGGCATCAAGCCTGGCATACGGGCTGTTGGAATTTCACAAGCCTGGTGTTTGCAAGACCGATACTTTTGGCCTGCTTTGTGTCGCATGAAGTGCTGCTCAAAGGATTAAACTTACATTCGTAACACGCCCAGTTTGTATGGTAGCATGGTCATTCTGTACGAGAATGTCAAGCGAGGCGATACCTAAATCATGTCGTGGCTTCCGGATAAAGTGGGAGCAGCACACATGCGAACGCCAGTACTGACAGTACTTCTGTCCGTGCAGCAGTGTTAACTGTTAACTGCTGCTGCTGATGCTACTCCTACTGCTACTGCTACGGCTACTGGTGCTACTGCTACTGCTACTGCTGCTGGCACTGGCACTGCTACTGCGGCTGCGGCTGCTGCCACCACTACTATTATTACAGCGACCGCAACTACCACCGCGACTACCACTGCTGTTGCTGCCGTTTCTTGTACTTCTACGACACAAAAAACTTGCTGCTGCTGAACCAACCTAAAGTTTGGATTTGAACTGGTTCCCCGCCTGGCCATGAACGAGATCAACAGCAAACGGGGTCCAACTACATGAACACACCCAGCTTGATAGCAGTACCTGAAATTCCGAAACATCCAAGGGACTGAACCTTCCAAACAACAAATATAACGATGTATTGTATATATATATATATATATATATATATATGGTAATATATGGTACCCCCCCCCCCCC
>BGNK01004746.1:32310-44968 GCA_003297005.1 Symbiodinium sp. clade A Y106 | reverse complement strand
TTCTGTCCGGTCGTCAAGACAGACCTTAGTGAGTTGACCTCAGCTATAAGCTCGGCATTGCGATCCTCAAGATCAGCGATCAAGTTGTCATACTGCTGCGCCTCAGAGGTAAGATGATAATGGTATTCATTCTCCTCCCATTGAAGCTTCTCTTCGAATTCTTCGCCTAAGAACCTGATCATTTGTGCCCGATTCTGATCAAATGAGGTGCGCAGCTCGATTCGTTCGTGTTCGTGCTGNTGTGCACCAAGCTGTCTGGCCGCTACTCTTTCTTCACGACATTCCCTATCTGAGTGTGCTAGCTGTGCCTGAAGTGTTAGCGCCGTCCTTGATTCAGCCTCGGCAATCTGTCGGAATACCTTGTTCTCGCTGTTCAACTGCCCCACCAGAACCTCAGTGGATTGCCTGATGAAGGAAAGCTGTTGGCGATGGGCTTCATCCGCAGANAATACCTTGTTCTCGCTGTTCAACTGCCCCACCAGAACCTCAGTGGATTGCCTGATGAAGGAAAGCTGTTGGCGATGGGCTTCATCCGCAGATGCTTCTAACCGGGATATGTACGAGGAAGCTTCGGAGTAGACATTGTCAAGCACGAATGCGTGTCGTCGTTCCGCTTGGAGCTCGAGGGCCTCTTGTATCCTCGGGTCCTGTAGGAAGATGTTGACTTGTCTGTTTTCTTGTAGAAGCTGCAGAAAATATTGGTTGGCTGCTGCTTCACTCCGTTGACCTTCGCTATCGCCGGTGGCTGCGTAGAACGGAACAATGTCCATAGCTTCTAGCTACCTACGGCTGATAACCTGAAGTTTCACAGGTTACAGCTAGGCACGATATCTAGACCGCTAAGTCAACCTGTGCAGGAGGCCTTTTCCTGCTTGGGACTTCATGCCGCGGTGAACGCAACGGTAATGCAACTGCTAAGGACAACTAGAATACATCTGGAGGCAGGGTAAAATCTACACATCCGTGCATCCATGCATGGATGCATGCATGCATGCATGCAGACGAGCAGCCAGACGCAGACAGACACGGACAGGCACGGGTGGACATAGACGGACAAAGACGGACAGAGACTGACACAGACAGACAGAGACAGATAGAGACGGACAGAGAGGCGGAGAGACAGACAGACCGAGAGACTGACAGGCAGACAGACAGACAGGCAGGCAGGCGGGCGGGCAGGCAGGCAGACAGACAGAGACGGACAGACCGAGACGACCAGAAAGTGGCAGAGAGACGGAGACAGACAGACAGAGACAGTGAGAGACAGAGACAGAAAGACACAAAACAGAGCCAGACAAAAACCGAGCACAGAATCCTTGCAACAATGACAACTGAAAAGCCCTAAGCCTAAATTCCAAACCATGAACCCTAAACCAGGGGCCCCGCAGGTTCAGGAAGGCAAACGGAGGGGGCCTCGGTCCCAACTTCTTTGGCAGTGCACATCTTCATATAGGGGCCTTAATAATTTGAATAGGGTGTTGGGGCACATTATACTATAAATATAATAAGAAATCTCCAACATAGTATTGGTTATGGCGCACGGTTTTGGGTCTACACCTAAGGGCTGCCCGTTTTCACGGGCTTTGTGGCTTAAGGGTTTTGGGGGTTTGGGATTGAAGGTTCAGGCATGCGCATTGTAAGAGCTCATGGTGAGCACGTCAGAGGCCGGCTTGAAGTGTACATGTATATAAGATTAGCAATATTATGATAATTCAGAGCTAAACGCATTTCACTGAGTGCCGGGTTGGCGAAGCTTTTCGCAGGACAACTTGGAAGCCCTGTTGCGGGACTTGGTCTTGCGGGTCTTGCTCTGCGTATAGCTGAGGCCTGTGCTTGGAGAGGGGGAAGATGTCGTACACCTCAGTCGGAGGGCTGACAATTTGATGCTGGGCTATAATAAGCTTTGGTCACGACATGAGCTGCAAGCTGCGAGCCGGTTCCAGCCCCAAGATGCCAAGGTCGAGAAGCTTTTGCCGCAGCGATGCCGCAACAGACATGGGACTTCTGTGGCAACCAAAGGCTTTTCTGCGTGTAGGCTGGCGTACCACACCACGGCTCTACCAGGAACAACATACTGCTTGACCATCAGGTGGGCATACCATGCTGCGACCCTGATGTAAAACAGCTCGCTGCATCTGTGGCAGCATGCTTGAAGTATTCAGCCGGCTGCAAGAGTCACTTGATGTGTCGTAGATTCATTGCATTAGGGCTTAGAGGACGATGTGTCTCAGCTCAACTAAGGCTTACAGGATTTGCTTTCTTGCTTGGCACGAGACTTGCATAAACCTACGGTGCAAACCGGCAGCCAGCTGACAGGAACACCAAAACTGACTGCTTCGCATCGCTGTCCGTACTGAAAGCACCGGTCTCTGTCGCTTGTGCCTACTCCTGCAAGTACTCTCAACTCAGTGGCCACTTCCTCAGTTTGTCAGTTGCAGCAGGGCACTGTGAGGTTGGTCAGATATCGGAAGCTCATTGGCATTGGTCTCTGACCACCACGACCTGACCTCGGAGATCTTGGAGGGAGGCTGCTTTCCTCGCAGACGCCTTCCAAGAAAACTCTGGAAGGAAGGAAACCAGGAAGCCTGTTGCTGTGGGGCTTCCAGCGCCGCTGGAGTAGACCATGGGACGCCGAAGGGACTGTTGTACAGGATGTCCCGTGCCCAGCTGCGGGAGTCCTCTGTCGTCTTTTCGCGAAGCTGAGGCAAGGTCTTCAGCCTCTTTTGCTGCCCATCCAGCCGCTCGTACTCCTGCTGCGATTCATCAATCTGCTTCTGAAGCTCCTCTGCCTTCCGCTTCTTGCTGCGCGCCTTCTGTTCCCCTCCTTTCATCCTCTCTTCAGCTGCGGCATCCCGGTACTTCTGCTTCATCTTGCGGTCAAGATGGGACATGGCCTGCTTCTGCTCCTCCTTCCGCCTCTCCAAATCCTCGACGAAGCCTTGGATCTGGTCCAAAGAACTCAGTCCCTCAAGTTAGCTCAATTTTAGCTGGGACGAACATTCTTTTCAACTTGTCTCTATTATGATAACTTCAAATTCGAAACCGCCAGAGACTTTACTGTTTGTCCCTATATGATACTATATGGCGTTAACTTACGTACGCCTACCATTAGAAGAGCCCAGAAGCAGTGAAGCAAAGCGTTGAAGTTATGCCTTTGCTCCGGCAGCTCCTCAGCCAGCCTCTGCTGGCGATCCAGGAGTGTCGTCTCCATGAAGCAGTAGGAATCCTTGGGCGGTTTAGAGTTTTGGGTGTAGGGTTTCGGGTTGACTTCCGAACCCATAAGGAGCTAAGCTTCAGGCCTCATCATCTAAGTACAAGGGTTCAAGTCCTACCAGCCATCCAGAAGAGAGCCAAGAATCGGTCATCCAGGTTGCGAATGCCTGGAGGACTTCTTGGCCCTGAGCATAGCGAGCCGCCATCGTTTCATGTCGAGCCTTCTTCTGCTGCTCAGCTTGCATAGCCACCCTCATCAGCTCCGACACCTTCGCTCGCTGCAGCCGATGCTGTTCGGCATGGTGACGCTGGTGTCGGATCTCTTGCAGCAAGTGCTGGCATCTGGCAAACTGAGCCTTCAAGCTGGCGAGTTCCTGTTGCAACTCGTCCTGTTTGTTCTGGCAGCAGCGCTGGGCTTGCCGTTCTGCAGCGAGGCAATGCGACGTGATGTGGTTCAATGCATCTCTCTGTCGCGAATTCAGAGCCAAACACTTGGATGCAAGATGCTTGTGTTGGCTCTGCAACTCTGCAAGATGCTGCCTCTCCCGCATATCTGCCTGATTGAAGCTTGCCGAATGTGTCCGAAGCAGCGATGGCACCTCACTTTTGGTCGTTACTGCATTCTCTTGCTCCAGGTGCTTTTGGTAGAGCTGGTAGAACTGTCGGGCACGGCGATCTTCCATTTCCCTACGCTTCGGCACCAGCGCGTTTGCCGAGAGACTCTCGGACTCAGCGCGGATTTCGGCTGTGAGCCTCGAAATCTCCTCCTTGTAGTTGGCATAGAGAACAGTACGATTAGAGCTGTCACTCTGTATCTCTCTGAAAACACTCCGGACATGGTCTGTGATGGCACCCTGGATAAAGAGATCCTCCCTGCCATAGGAGCCCTGCGGGTGATTCGTCAGGATGTTCTCCAAACCTCGATGCAGCTCCGCTCCCCGATGCTCGAAGAATTGCGGATTTGTCTCCGCAGCAGCCTTCAGCTCCTCGCAGAAAGAGCTCAAAGTCTCGAGGCTATGGGGCTCTAAGTCGTTTGCGTCAGGGTCTATTTCCTGAGCTGTCGGGAGAAGGCCTTCTGCTGCAAGCTGCTTCTCGGTGATTTGGCTCACGACACTGGGAAGGCCTGCAAAGTCCGCCTTGTCCCTCAAGCAGGCGGCCTCCACTTCCGTGAAGAACTCCTCCGCCGACTGCTTCAACTCTGGCCACTCCCTATGTGCGCGAGCTGCGACCTCCTCCCCCATGGGCGCGAAGGACTCGAGAATGGTTCTTGCTCGATCCGACAGTCTGCACGACAATGCGAATGTTAGAACAGAACATAGCAATATCGATGACCGGGCAAGGGCATGAGTCCCCGTCTGCTCTCTCCACACTCTTCTTGCAAGAGGCCTGCACTTTACATCTTTCTAACTACGTTCGACGTTCCAAAGCCCAGATCCTAAAACGCATAACAAGCCCAAAGCAACCGCAAAAGCTGGACAAACTGGGCATCTGGCATTGTCTACATCAGGGTTCGTGAATGCAAAGCCACCAGCAGCACCTGAAAGAGACGCAGGTGAAACTGCAAAACTCGAACAACTAGAATGAGTTCCACATAAGCAAGCATTTTTGGTGACGAAGAGATTCAGTACATATAGTGAAGATTCAACTTACCTTGGGGCTCACTGCATGTTGTCCAGCGAAACCAGGAGTATCCAGGGGTGGCGCACTCGAGCTGCTGCTTTGCATACAGTCCTTTTTAACATCCCCTGCAACCCCAAGAGAGTTTCATGTTGCACATCATGGCACCCCGAGAATGAAGAACCCTTCCATATATTGAGCCCATTTCTTCACCGCTCCTCAGGAAGACAGAAGTGAAACATAAGCTGAGCTTTAGTTGCCATGGTTTCTAAACGCCAGACCTGCCAAATCACAAAAATAGATGATCTGAAGCTCCAATGCCCCGCCTCTCCAGGTCTACCCCTGAGGCCCAGGGACGATAGAGGATATAGGCGAAAGCTATCTGAATTTTGCGGTGGGGACCCGAGGAACCCAAAATCTCAGAGAGCGCCTGTCGCGAAAGCAGTCAAGCGGTTGAAGCCTCCACAGCTGAGCAAGAACACTCTGCAAAGCAAGCCGCTCTAGTGCCGACAGTCTCGGCATGGATCTGATGCGGACACCGAATTCGAACAGCGTTTCTACGGTCTGTCCGACTGGAATTATGTGGGAATATCAACGGATACTGCCAGCAGTTCGACTGCCAATGATTTTCACGATCGGGGCAACGATTATACTGGGTCGGCCTCGGATACTGAAGATCAGCTGCAGCGTCATGCTGCACTCAGCTCTCTGGTCTGCTGGAGCTGCTCCAAACGGGATCGGAAAAAATCCGTAAGGTGGTCTTACTACGACGTGGGATTTCCGGCATTGCTGTTAGGATGTTTACACTCTCATGTTCTGCCCACCTAGCATTACCGTCTCAACTATACTAGCACTACTACCGGTTACCGGATCTTCTACTGCTTCTACTGGTAACTGGTACTAAGTTACTACTACATGTTGCTGTGGCCACTGCTCGAACCGGCTCTACTGAACACTGCAACGCTGGATTGATTCGGAGAGCAACCTTTGTTCCGGGCTTTGTGAACCGATACCGGGATTGAATTGAAGCCCGATGCTGCGGGCGAGAACCAACGTCGCAGGCCTGGGCTTTGGGGTTTGGGAGATCTTCTCTCGCTGTTTGCACCGGTACTTGCCTTATTCCTCCATCGCATGCTGTCTGGCTTTGGCTTCGACTTTCTAGGCTCCGACATAGACAGAAGCTCCGGGTACCCAGGAAATGTAGCATCGGTGGAGGTCTTGCTCAGCACTCTTACGGAGGGCTGGTATAATGAATTAGCTTGCTGCGAGAGGGCATCCTTTGTGACCAGGACTCGCCCAAAGAACTCTAGATCTCCCCAAGCAGGAACCGCCAAACCCGGAAAGCCCCAACGACACCTTGAACACCCTCATTCGTGAGTGTCGGCTTGAGAGCCGATTGAGAGCTGAAAGCTGTCAGTTGCTTTTCAGCGAGTTGACAAACCAAGATACCTTTCATCGAGGCCCAGTTGTACAACCTCTACAGCAGAGGACCTTAGTCTAGAACCGCCCGTGCCATTCTGATGTGCCATTTCCACAGGCTTCCACGTGATTGGTGGAATCCAAAGGTGAAACGCTCCCCTTCTCCTGCATAGTTACAATAGTTTAGAAATGCGGAGTTTAAGCCAAAGTCTTGCGTGCTAGACACAGCCAACCTCATCCCCAGAGACTCCTCAATAGTCCGCCTAAGGAGTATTCCGCAAGGGTCAACGGGCTTTGGATGATGTACTTCAGGTTTAGCTTAGCATTGTCTTGGTTGGGCCAACCAAACTCGAGCAACAGCTTCAGATCTGGAGCCTGTTGCAAATCATTAGCCTCTTGGGGTTTCGGGATCCTCCAATGCCAAAAGTACAGCTACAACAAACAGGAATGCTAATACCAAGACCTACTAGCTAACTAATACTACTGGGCTTCGGGTTCTCCGGTTACGTTCGTTCCGTCTAGCGACGTCTTCGTCTACTCAGAGTCGAAGCAGAGGCGAGCCTCAGAGCTCGGAGGGTTTAGTACGACCCTACAGGTACCCCACATAACCCATCATAAAGAGGGGCTGGGATGGGAGGTCATTGTAATAACCTAGCCCTCTTTAGTAATCTTATGGTCCGTGGAAACAAGAGCTACAACCCTAAATTGTCCCAACCTCTACCGAGGGCACCCAAACATGCACGTCTCCCCCAAACCATCCTGCAAGCAGCTGGGCCCGAACATGAGACCAGCAAGACAACAGCTGTAAGCCACCCTAAATCGGACGCAACACCTCAACTCCAGTAGCTACCCGAAAACCGGGTGAAGCCTGAAGCATCACCCGTTAGACCCTGCAGAGAAAAGACTTTGTTGCGCGAAGCAAACCCCTATAGTATAACCAAATATATATTTTAGAATCCTATAAGGCAACCCCAAAAAGGAACTACAATGGAGACTAGGGGTATTGCCCCATTTTCAACGGCAGGCCCTGAGCCCTCGGCTCTCAGCTTCCGGATCATCTCCTCGGCCTCGCTCCGCTCCTCTTTCGAGAGCTCCGAGGCCTGCGGGGGACTTCCCAAAGGCTCCATGTACCTTGATAGTAGATACTTATGCCTTAAAGGTAGGTACTTTAAGGCCTAAGTATATACTATATGGGTACATGAACCCTTAGGGCTTCAGGCGCTCGGATGACGGTGACTTGGCCGTGTGGGGTGCGCTGGTGCCTCCGCATGCCTGAGTGTGTCTATGTTATCTTCATGTATTTGGTTTTACCTATGTAACTGTATGGATACAGAGATACATCTGTATAAGCATGTTGACACAGTGTGATTTATGATTCGGGTCTTGGGGTCTGTCTGAGCAAATAGTGAACATACGTAGAGAACTTTTCGTCCATCCATGCACTCATCCGTCCATCCATCCATGCATGCATGCACACTCACATCCAAAATGCAAACCCCGAAATGCTAAACTCCTAGACCCACCAGAAGCTCGCAAAGCGAAGAGTGCACCAGAGTGCCTTGAAGTGCAGCTCAAAGGCTGACAGAAACATCTCATCGGCCTCCGATGCTGTGAACGTTTTTGGATTCCACGGTTTGCAGGATTGGGGGGTTTTTTGGTTTTAGGATTGGGTTATGGTGAATCTCACCCGCTTCGGCAGCAGCTGCAACAAGTCACTAGTGTAGGTATGTTTGAAAAATTGCCCTAAGGTTTAGGGACGACGGGCCTAATGCATCGAAGCTTCCAAGGTTAAGGCTTATATGGGCGGTCAGAGTTAACAGCTAATTTGATGGAGTGAAAGGGATAGTTAAGCACTAAAGTGAACCCGCAACCCCGCTCTAATTCGATTGAAACTCGATGACAGCCCCAATAGCACAACAGAACCCTATTGAAGCATAAGGTCGAGTTTAATTGCAACTCTGCCAGGCAACCCGAAGCCTGGTGTGCTGCAGCGTAGCTACCTTAGATGCAGGTCTGCAGCTTCGAGGCTTTCGGGCTTCAGGCATATACTTATGGGCTCGTATATGCTCGTATACAGGGTGTTAAGGGTTTCGGGACTGAGAGTTCTGGGGCATGGGGTGCATGGTTTTGGGGTTGATGCTGTGGATATGAGGTTAAATTCTTTAGCTCAGAGTTTGCTTTCTTGGGTGGAGAATCAGAGCAAACAGCAAGGATGAGCAGTGGATGAACGGTGAGACGATCTCTGCGATCACAACCATGCAACTGTAGCGGATGTCCCTGCAAGTCATGCTGCCGGACTGGCCTTAAGCTTGCGTCGGTTCGTCCGGGCTTTGCGGACATGAAGTTTCCTTCGACTGGTAGATTCATGCAGCATTTGGGGTTTGCGTTCAGGTTTCTGGGCGCTGGCAGCTGATATCCGGGCAAGAATAACGATGACGACAATAATCACCACGCCACAATCGCACCTCCTTCGAGGGGTTCTCGAATTTCAAAGTTGAGGAACTAAACAAGGAGAGTATGTTTCCGGAACGCCGTGCAGCCTTGCGGTATACTTATTAAAATCCATAGATTTTTCCCATAGTCACGCCAGACCGAGCTGAGGCCAGAGCGCAAGGCAAGCAGCCAGTCAAAAGCTGTAAACATGGGAGCCTCGACCGGATGCGGAGGGCTGGGGACAGCTTCGGAGGGTGTCAAGGGCGTTTGATGAGCTTAGGGCTTCGGATGCTTAGGTCTGGAGCCTCGGGTGTTGTGCTCAGGGTTCACGGCCCAAGGTGTCACAACTAGAGCCTCGCATGTGCCTCTGGAGAACTGGGTTGGGAGTTCAGCACATGTTGTCGGGCATTCATGGGCGACACGAGAGCGGGAGCATTCAGAAGCTGCACTTTCCAACGTGCAAGCTTTGCGGCTTGGACCGAATGGCTCCCGATCAAAACACAAAGCTTGGAGTCAACCGAAACCCAGTTGGCACGAAGGCTCAAGAGAGCCAGCGAGGCTGCTGGTGTCAAAAACATTGCTTCACTCCGCTGAGTCAGCAGATCTTCAACACGCATAGGAATCCAACAGCCCTTGAGCCTTTTTGATGTTGCTGTATCAAACCCGCCCCTGAACCCTCACGCCCTAAACTAAAGATCCTTTCGATTCTGTGTGTGCATCTAGGGAGAGATTTATGTCCGGCGACGCCTGTTTGCAAAGCATTCTAATGACTTAGATATAGGATTGGATTAGGTTGCAAAGGCACACTGTGCGTAAGCTTGGCGTGGCGAACTCCACTCACCCCTGCCATCGATGCTGCAAGCCCTACATCAGATTCTTCAGTCTAAACCCTAAACCCTAAAGTCTTCAGATATGTCCTGTCACGCTTTGCGGAACAGCGGCTTCGGGCTCAGAGTGTGGAGTCTGGCGCTTGGAACTTTGAGGGTTAGGAGTCCAGGGCTCAGGGTTTCATCCTATCGGCCCTAGATTTGTAGGTTATGCCAGCCGAGCCAGCCTTTTCCAGGATCATCGGCGTCATCAGGTCGAAGAGAAAGGGGCTTCTGACCTTCACATCTACAGAGGATGCAGCTGAAACTTAGGCTCTGGGGCCCATGAGCACCTGAACACTTAAAACACCAAAGCCTGCTCTGTCCGGGAAAGGGTACTAAAGCGCACCTACAACCTGAACACAAGAGTTTCTGATTCTTGCAAGCTTGAGCCCTGGCCTCTGCAGCCACGAAGGCCGCCAGGTGCGTGACGAGATCCGCTGGGCGTGCGGCCAGAAGCACTCGGGGCAGCTGGGTCAGAGCCTGCGGGCGGTGGGTTTTCAAGCTAGGGTTAAGTTTAGGGTTCAGAATGCATAGGGATTAGGCAGTTTGGGGCTGTGCCTTGTCGATTTTCAGACTCATCAGACAAAGCTATTCTTCTTTTGCCAGTCGCCGGTTGCAATCGAAAGCATTCTATAGTTGCTGTTGTCGGCCGAGGAGAAGCCGGAGCGGGAAGGACCCAGAGTCTGACGGTTTCGCCTCTTCAGTTCAAGCTTGGCTGTTGCATCGCCGTGCGGGGCGAAGGGCGAAGAAGCCCACAAGTAAACCTTGGAAAACACGTCGACTGTAGACCCGATACCTTATGAACTCTAAGGATTGAACCCTGCACACCAAGCCTCAGTGCTACAACTGCAACCTCTGTCCCGCTACAATAGACAACTCCGGTGTTAGGCAAGAACACTTCTTTGGCTCCTGGTTTGGGCGATCCCTTTGTTGGCTTCTGCTCCACGTCATCCGTCTCACGGATGCCCAGGTACCTCTAAACCCTACTAGTTACTAGTATGAGCCTTTAGTCCTACACTCTATAGAGCCTTGAGCCCCGATCGCTTCAGGCCAGGGCTAGACTCTACCTCGGGCCCTCGAACCCCGATAACCCGTGAAGCTCAGGTCCATGAAAGCCCGGCCCGCGTGAAGAGCGGGTCATTGGCTCGACCGAGGAAAGCGAAGCCTGCCAGGTAGGGTTTAGACGTCCTTGAGGGGCTGGGGGTTGAGGGTTTTGGGGCTCGCGCTTCGGGGTAGGATCTTGCGGCGCAGTGTTAGGGTCTGGGTTTAAGGTCCATGCCTTGGGTTTTTAAGAACCTTGAGGTTTAGGGGGTCGAGGGCTTTGAGGGCTTCGGATGTAGTTCCAGCAGTTACTGATGCTAGTCATGGCAGATATGGGTCTCAAAGTTCAGCATAGTTCGGTCCGACCCACGAAGTGTCCTGAAAAAGAAACGAAGCAAACAAGGACAGCAAGGAACAGAAGAACATCATATGATAAAGGTTGCAGACATAAAAGATATTGCAGAAGGGAAGAAATAATGTAGTGACCCCGAACCAGTAGCATGATAATCAGAATCGCAAAACAAGTGCAGATATTCAGATTTATCCTGGGATGGACAGAAGCGGAAGTTCGCTTCGGCCCCGGCCGAAGCGGTCAGAGTTTCTCACACGGAATGCCGCTCCCCAATAACCCAGCCCGCCTTCGCTAGGCCCGCACGACCCCTCCCCTCTCAAAAACAAATTCCCCCTCCCCGCCCCCAAAGGATTTCGGGTTCGCAACCCCTGCGTCCAGAGATTCTGCGGAGGGCTGGCTTGCTAGGAGAACATTCCCTTGGATTTGGGCATTTTTTCTCCCCGCTGCCCTTTCTTTTCCCTACGGTCAGGTTGGCCGATGTTGCTTTCCGCGGGATAGCTTACATCACTCGTGAAGTTGATGCCACGGCATGGCTGGCGCAGATGAAAACGAAAGCCTCGCCACGCTGAGGCAAATGCTCTGATTCACTCAAGACCTCAGCTGCGTGACCTGACCTGTTGCTTTCCGAAAACAATGCGCCAGCTTCAGTTTCAGCCGAGACGAGGCTGACGACGCGAAGCGTTTAGAATGATATATCAGTTCGAACACTTTGGCTTGCCGGCTGTGAATGTGGGCCTCGCAGCAGCAGCGCAAGCGGCTCTGCACTAAACTGGGCGATGCGGCGCTGAGCCTGCGTGTTGTTCTGCAAGTCAGGGCACCCTTTCATACTCAAGCACGTATAAGTTATAAGTACTGTAGAATAGCACAATAGCAAACAGTTCTTACAATTTCAGGCTTCAATTTGGAGTATTTGGTGTTTCGGGGGCTTGGTCTGCAGCTGTTGCAGCAACGGTTCCCTTAGATGGCCCTGGAACGTAAACGTAGCTAGGAGTCCGGAGGGGGCCCCAATATAGAAATAAAATGTCCCGACATTCAAACGGAGATAGGACCAAAGCTTCGGAGTTGATGTCTCAGGATCACGATCCAACTTAATTGATCTTGCAACTCGCACGGACAGTCTAGAGTCATGACTTTGGATTCCTTGCGAGACGCAGGATTCCTCAAATATTTATTTTTACAAAATATTAACAATAATTTTACATTTTAACGAATCTGCGGTTTATACTTTTTTTACAATTATTTTTCGATCACAGCTTTTTTACAAACCGGGATTTACACTTATTTTACAATTAATTTACAACTCATTTACGGTGCTTTTGTGAACCAGCCGGAATGCCGGTAGAATGTTTATCCGAGACTACGTCGTTGCATGAGTGAAAGTGGACTGTTGAAATTCTACATTGGGCCTCTCACATTACGGCATGAACACGATGCGATGTATGTGTAAAGGTTACGACCTCACTCAGAAACCTCAGCGTTGATATGATGATTCGTGGAGTAGCCTGAGGAAAGGGCTTGGATAGGTGAGAACAAACAACGTATGGGAGGGTCCTGTACTGGGGGGGTCTCGCGGGAGGTTCAATTGCAGCTGGCGCTGGCAAACAAGCGCTAACCCTTCTGCCCGGGAACTAAACTTAGTCTGAGCTCACAGCCTCGACCTCCCCCATCGGGTGACTCTGTCTCTAGATGACTCGCAGAATATCCAGTGGGAGGA
>BGNK01004746.1:0-32253 GCA_003297005.1 Symbiodinium sp. clade A Y106 | reverse complement strand
GCCACGGCTTTGGAAAGCGACTAGACTGGAACCCGACGCCAGGGGTGCGGTCATCCGTAAACTAAGTACACAGGACGGGGTGGGGGTGCCTCTCCTCCTGCCTCCAACCGCTCTGGCCCCGAACCTGCTTTCCACGCCGTTGTGCTTCCCTTGACAACGTCCTTATAACCTGTGCACGTGCACATTTCCGAAAGCAGCAATTGCGTCTGCCAGCCACCAATGAGATGAATCAAAGTGTAAATAATCCATAAAAAAGACATAAACCAAGAAAACCCGGAAACGTAAATAGATTACAAATTATCTGTAAAAATAATTATTTGAAGTCATGGCTCCTCACGCAGAACCCAAAGTCATAAGTCTAGAGGTGTAAGGTCCAGGGTTCTGTTCCGCAAGTGGGTTTCGGGTTTAGGGCTGCCAGCATCGATTCGCTGCTTAACCCAGGCTCGGGTTGGGGAATATTACAGGTGACAACATGTTTGGGGGCCACCTCTCCTAAGCAAAAACTTGCGAAGCACTTGACATGCGCTCATGCTTCGCCTGGCCTGCAACTCACCAGCACAGCAGAGCTCACAGGTTATGATAGACGGGTGGGACCCACACTGGATCCGTCAAGGAACCCTTAGCTCCGAGCTGTCAGAGCAAACCTCAAACCACTCCATCTTTGGAAGGGCTATGCTATGCTATGCAACGATACGAAAGAACACCGACACAAACCCTAATGAGCCCTGTTGGTCATAATGGCAGGAATTTCGTTGTAAGGACCAGCTTAAGCGGATCCCGTAATTGTACGAAATCAGTCAGCTGGGCGAGAGAGACCCTGCTAAGCCTGTGTGGAGATGTCGTCGAGCAGCTGCGCATCGACTCGCTGCACGCGGGCCAACGCGACCTTGTTTGCAGGACGGTCTTATAGACAAACTTCATAGCAACCCTGCAAAACGCTACAAGTGCAGAAAACAAGCTTTTGAGGTAGATTCATAACCCTCAGTCCTACGATCCTAACTTCTACTCAACCCAAACTCCCAAAGCCCCGCAAAACCTGAACACCCGTGCCATCCCAAACCCGAACGCAGGCCCCGGAAGAGGCCCAGGCAGTCACCGTCTGCAGCTCCTTGGCGGTGAAATGCCGCATCACCGGCTTCGGTGCCCTGGCTGGCGGCTGGGGATCCAGAGTGGAGACAACGTCTGAAATAGGGCTTAGGCTATGTATAGGTTAATACGTAGGTTAAGGGTTTAGAGTTAAACATTTCGGAAAACTCCCATCTACCAGACCAACAGCCCAATATGATGCGGATTGGGCTTCGTCCGCAGACGCGGTGTTCCGTGCCTACGGCTCCGACGCCGACATGCAAATCTTTTCACGCTGCGGCTGCGGTGAGGTGGCGATCACAGGAACTTGTGAACCGTTTAGCTGTGGCCAGCAAGCAGCTGCACACGCTCAGCAAAGGCAAAAGGCACAGCTTCAGACAGACGTCGCAAGGGCCGAGGCTAATTTCAATGAAGGCCTCGCAGCAGGGAAAGGAAGGGGCTCAAGGCCCGCAGACCTGTTGGAAACCACAAGCCTTGTCGTCGGTGCTCTTCCATTCGACCGCGCGATTGAAGTGTGACATCCCTTCCAAGGCCTGGCAAAAAATGAGCTGCAAAGACCTCTCAAATCAAAAGCAGGCCTTATAGCCGTCGTCTCCGAAGGGCTGGCTCTGCAGGCTGATATAGCTGATGGCGCAGTTGATCTGCAACGCATCTGCAAGGGCCTGGCAGGGAATGGGGACCGGGTCTGCAAGCGGCTAAATCCTACAAGCAGCAATTTAGTGCGGCAGACCTTGATGCCGTCGGCTCCGATTCGATTCCGCTCGAGTCTGAGACTCTCGATGCTGGCGTTCGACTTCAGTGCTTCTGCAAAGGCCTCACAAACAAGCGACCTGCCTTACGCTACAACGACAAAGACCTTGCGAGGAACAACAGCCTTGCAGCCCTCGTCAGCCATGAGATTTGATGCGAGGTTGATGTCGGTGAGGGTGCAGTTGGTTACCAGTGCGTCTGCTAACGCCTTCAAAGGACATGGGCACGGACACGACTTGGCGTGGACTGCAGGGCCTTGCAGCCCTCGTCAGTGATGCCATTTGATGCGAGGTTGATGTCGGTGAGGGTGCAGTTGGTTGCCAATGCGTCTGCTAACGCCTTCAACGGGCATGGGCATGGACAGTGCAATGCAGCCATCGTCAAAGATTTGCAAGGAGATGGGCGTGAAAGCTACAACAACTTCGTGGGCACTGCCCGTCCTTGCCGCCAACATCTGAGATGTGATTCATTCCGAGGTCGACTGTGGTGATGGTACAATTGATTTTCAACGCTCTTCCAAGGGCCTCTCAGGGAAGTATCCGGCTCAAGCTCAAATCCTTGTGGAGGAACCAGGCCTTACTGCCCTCATCTCCAATTCGATTCCGCAAGAGGATGATCTTGGTGATGGCGTTGTTGATCTGCAATGCTTCTGCAAAGGCCTTTGGAAAGGCGCCGGTTAACAGGCTGCAGAAATACTGTATGCAACTCTGAAGCTGCACAAAGCTCGGCGGACCGAAGGCCTTGCAGCCCTCGTCAGCGATGTTATTTGACTCGAGGTCGATTTCTCTGAGGGTGCGGTTGGTTGCCAATGCGTCTCCCAATGCCTTCAAAGGACATGGGAATGGAAGCGGCGATGACTTAGCGTGGACCGCAGGGCCTTGCAGCCCTCGTCAGCGATGTTATTTGACTCGAGGTCGATTTCTCTGAGGGTGCGGTTGGTCGTCAATGCGGCTGCTATGGCCTAGCAAGGAAAGGACAGGGGCCCGGAAGCTGCAAAGACCTTTTGGAGGAATGCAGGCCTTGCTGCCCTCATCTCCGATGCCATTGCTTGAGAGGGAGATCTTGGTGATGGTGCGGTTGGTCTTCAATGATTTTCCAAGGGCCTCGCAGGCAAGAGGCAAGCTTAACCTGCACAATGCTGATGGGCACCACGAGCCTTGCAGCCCTCCTCGCCGATTTTGGTGCGGAAATGACATTCCATGGTGGCGATGCTGCCGTAGCTGGCCTGCAGCAGCGATAGGAGCTCCTGGAATGGGAACTATACTGTACTGTAAATCTGCAAAGCCAAGCATGTGCATCAAGTTGCGCCACTAAACAATCAAGAGGGGCAATCGTCCTCGCTGCGCACTCTTCCCGCCCAAGCCTGGGCTGAGTTCGCGGTGGCCTTGCAGTGGAATTCGAAGGCTTTCGGAGACTTGCCGGGTATCTGACTCTATGGACCCTCGGCTCTGCGAGGTTTGCCGCAAACGTTGAACCATTCCGTAATGCAACGCGGAGCTCTGTCTGAGGCGCTGCAGCCCTGAACACAGACCCACTTGCTGCTGGGCAAACCTGCCCAACAGCTCCCAAGCCAACCCTGGTCACTTTGTTTAACGCTGAAGGGATCAGATTACTAGTGACTAGTGTCATGCTGGGAGGACGTGCGCAAGAGATGAGAACAGCATGTCAAAACCCAGCCCAAACCCCGGAGGTCACGCAGCAACTCGCAACATGCGAATAAGGCCAAGGCATAACCCTGCGTTGAAGTTGTGTCTGCGAGGCTGGGCTCCTTGAAGGCTTTCCTGGTCTCGAGAGTCTTTCGAATCTCCTGGCAGTACAGCTGAGACCGCGCTTCAGAGTCCCCGACCGCTTTAGTCCGGGCCCCGGGCCCAGAGAAACCCGTAACCGCTGCCATTGTAGTCAAGGTTGATCGTGCTGACGGTGCGGTTGGCCGTCAATGCCTCTGCTAGGGCCTTGCAGGGAAAGGACTTGGGAAGGATAGGGCAGGCAAGCTGCAAAGGCTTCGTTGGGAGCCCGTCGCCTTGAGGCCCGAGGCCAAGATCCGTCCATTCTGTCTCAGGTCGATGGTGGTGATGGCGCCGTTGGTCCTCAATGCTTTTCCAAGGGCCTCGCAGGGAAAGGCCCGGCTCAAGCAAAAACCCTTGGGCATCGTAGGCCTTGCAGCCCTCGCCGCAGATGTCGTTGTCTCGGAGGTCGATGGTGGTGAGGGTTCTGTTGGTCTCCAACGCCCCAGCCAAGGCCTCGCAGAGAAAGGCAAACTGGTATCTTCGGTGTTGGTCCTAGTCACATCAAAGGTGGCAGTTGCTACAATCGTGCCTTCCAGACGGCGCTGCACCGAGCGTGGTCAGCGACCTTTATCTCCAGCTCTGTGATCGTGTTGTCCACAGCGAGGGCCTGGAAGCTAACTCTCAAGGCTCCGGCAGGATTCCAGGCGCGAGGCCCGAGCCTTCGCGAACTCTTTGGCCTCCTCCTCTCCCGCCTCGATGTTGCGTGGGCGCAGGACCTTGAGCTTCTTGTAGTGGGTCAAAGCTTTGGCCAGCTGACCCAACTCGCCCTTCGGCAGGTCTGACAGCAGCAACTCCACGCACTCCGAAACTTTCTGGTGGAAAATCTTCCGCTGCAGTTTTAGCACTTCTGTGGCATCGTTTCGATGCGTGAATTCGGCGTTCGCCATGCCTTCTTCGAACACCTCCGGAGCCATTGGGACTTTGCCCTGCAAACGGGCCCTTTTCGAGTCATGCTGAGACTCAGGAGCATCGATCGGCTGGTTCTGTTCGGACCTGCTCCTGCAAGAGGACCACTCCACCTCTGCCTTGCACCAACCCCTACCTTGATAAGGGACGCGGTTGGCGACCAGCTCCTTGAGGGGGCGGCCTCGAACAGTTTTGCTTGCAGCATCATACACGGTAACGAGGTGCTCCGAGTTCGCCAATGCGGCGTCCCAGACATCTTGTGGGGTGAGAGCTTCTATGCGGAAGGTCCAATTGTAGTCGTGAGCATAGAGCACATGCATATGATTCATGGACCGCCGGAAGCTCTCTTCTTCTGCGGGCGTCTGTCGCTCGAACTGAAAAAGCGAGATGTAATCGTAAAACAGCCAAATATCGGAATAGTAAGCAGCATCGTAAAGGGATAAGCGATCCGCCAGCCGGTTCAACTGGTCGCCGCACGGATCCGGGTGCTCACGGGTTTCCCAGGCATGTGAGATCGAGATGATCATCGCATCCCGAGCTCCAGCGGCCCAGTTACTCACTTCCTCGTGGCTCACCAGGCCCCACTCTTCCTGAGCTTGGAGCCACCGACTGCAACAAGTCCATTCAAAAAGACACCCAGAATCTACTCATCTACTCCCTATACGATTAATTACTACAGAACTAGAGTGATATGCCGAAATAAACCCTACTCTGGTTGTTAAGGCCCCGTGACACCGGCACAACCAGGTCTGAGGCCCGCTCAGCTTCCTGGCGTCGGGGTAACAGCCTCCTCTGGCTGCGCAGCTCGTACAAATACCTGCGCCACCCAAATCAGGGGTTTAGGGTTGGGGTTTATGGGGTTTAGGGGTTTCGGGCTGGTGGCAAGCTGGAACCCAACATCGCTGGCGCTTGACGGTGGCACGAACTCTCTTGAGTCTTGAGGAGTGGACATGCAACAAGCAGCCGCGGTTCCGACATCAACAACTCAGCACTGAAACCAAGGCTGACCCTCAGAAGGCAAGAACTCCCGATAATTCCCGGAACTCCCAAACTCGATGTGCAAGGAGGCACTCCGCACGGACCAAACGAATGTCCGCATGCTTCAGGAAGGCGGCCAAGCTCTTCGGGTCTTCCAGGTGATAGTCGGCCTTACAAGCTGAAAGGCCACTAAACAAAGCGAAGAAGCCGAATGTAGAGGCCTCCATAATCAGAATAGGGGCTGGGGGGGGTTATACATACTATATGCTATGATGATAAGAAGGAACCCTATAAGGAATAGTATGACTATAGTTCTTGAGACACCTATATTGACAAAAAGCCCAGAATGTCGACCCACCCGACAGACACCACAGAAACTTTGGATAAGGAGCCGTCATGAAGAATTGAAGGCGAGCAACCAGGCTCGCAAAAGCCAGGTTCCGAGTCGAGAAGAGAAAATGCTATCTATCTGTATCTGTGGGAAACTAAACAGCTAGAAATAGCCAGCAGAAGAGGCCAGGCTAAGCCAGGCAACGCAAGCACACGCAGGAAAGCCAAGCAAGCCCGGAGAATCAGCGACAACGAACCCCCGGAAGGAGACCGCAAGCACTTGTACAACCCTACAATCATCCCTCATGACTCAAACGGGGCTTCAGGTGGTGTATCCTATAGCATACTAGTACTAAGTTACACAGGCACTATAATGGACATGATCTGATTACTACTTGCTTGTAAATATCCCGCCCAGCCTCGGCCTCACTCTCAGGATGCGTTTCGGAAGTCGTCGCCTTACTGAGATTGGCAGATTGGCAGGTCTCGCTCTCTCCTAATATTCCCCCCCCCCCCCCCCCCCCCCCCCCCCCCCNCCCCGCCCGCCGACCTCCCACGACGGCTGACAAGGGCCATTCTGGTCCGTCAGAAAGGTCTAACACACCGGGAGTTTGGAGTCTGGAGGTTTGTATGTCGGATGGAAAGGTGTCTTGAAGTGCTGGATCGGGTGGCTAGTTTTCTTTACAGTACACATGTACATGGGTGCTTAGGGTTCCGGGGTTTAGAGTCGCGAAGGGCCTGAGCGTGTGCTTCCATCTGTTTTCAGCAACACTGCTCGAAACCAGCAGGCCTCAGACTGTCATGAACGGGACATCCCAAATTGAGAGTAGCTAAGAATCTTCCTGAATCCGTGGCAATCCCGCTTTGCGGCAAGACCCTTTCTTCTGGCCTTGTTACCGTACAAACTAATTACAGCTCTGATCAAATGCGGCCACAGAAAGCAAGCAGCCGAGCGTCGGTGTCACGAAGCATCGCAGCACAGGAACGATGCGTGGAGAGGTTTCTTAATATTGCCACCGATGGAGGCTTCCAGCTAATTTCGGATGGCTCCATGTGGGACTGCTGTCTGTTTCTGCTTGCATCCTAGGTCCTTGACACAAAGGCAAAGTGATGGCCTAGGAAACTCGAGCGAGCATCACTGGGCACATGCACTGCACCCAAGGCCAGCAAGGTGCAAGGCTTCCCGCTCCCAAACCCTACAATGGACAACACCATACCATACCATAAAACCTAACTGCATACACCCTTTGCTTCGCGAATCCTACCTGCAAGCCATGCACTGCAAAGTCGTACCCTGACTGAGCCCTGAGCTGCAATTACCCAGAACAATCCAACCAACACAAAGCAGTGCCATCCATGGCAACCTTGGCATGGAAAGCATTACAAGACTAAAGGGGCTCAGGGATTCAGAGTTCTGGGGGTTTATGAGGGCTTGAACCATCTTCTTTATGATTCCCGCAACCCACGAGACCTCAAGCTCCAAAGCCCTGATAGGTGCTAGGCCCAAAAAGGCACGTGCCCTGAACCACGAAGCAGGCCTGGACAGGGTGCTCCAAACTCCGTGTTCACGGAGGCCTGAGGGATGATGGTCAGGGCTTCTAATTCAAAGGTACTGGAAGAGGTTAGGGAATCGAGGGTTCTACAGACGCTAAAGGTACACGGCTTGAGATTTGCGGTTCGGGGCTTAGGGTCTAGCGTCTGTCGAAGTCTCAGGGGCAGGAAAGATCAGCCCCAAGCTACAGCGCACAGGCGTTTTGGAAAGGTCGACTCCAGGCATAGATTCAGGTCTAATGCCCAACTGCATAACTGCACCTGGTCCAATAGAGAGAGAGGCGGGAGGAAGGGGGAGAGTGAGAGAAAGACTCGGTGTTCATCTTCTATACCTACTATGGCCCCAGGCCTGGGATGGCTGTCCAGAACGTAGAAGTGCCTCAGGCACCCATTACCTGCTCCTCTGGGCAGTCCTTCCAATCCATCATTCCGCCACGGAATAGCTCAGCTGTGAGACCCAAACCAGTCAGTTCACCCTGGACCAGCTGTAAGTAAAGCTTGGCTTAGGCCCAGTGTGGCTCCGTAGGGTTAGGGAGACTACCTTCTAGCCTGCAGCTCAATTTCCACATAATCGTAGCATTTGCCGAGCTGCCCAGTCGGGCAAAGGAGTAAGCTGCCATGGTGATGTCCTTGGCATGACAGGCTTCGGGGCTGAGGACATGCCGGGTCTCTAGGATGAGTAGTGCTTAGGCCTTGTAGGTTTGTTCTTGCTGTTTGGTTTTGCATCTTTCCGGAACACAACGAAATCCAGGCTTCACAGTTGGCAGATACTGAGCTTTCATGACCCCATATGCCATATATCATCAAGCTCCGCCTCCGCTCTACTCCCTTACACCCCAAGGCTCAGCCGTACGGTGGATGAATTGTGAAACGACCCACCCCCCAAACCCGCTAATCTTTGGCTACTCAACACTACCACCAGGAGCCTCCACAGCAGCCTAGCCGCACTCCACCCTGAACCCGAATACCCGAAGTCTTACACCGTTTTCCCGAACCCCTGAAACCAAAGCCCAAAACTTGAACCCTGTAAACCTCCAGCGCCAAGCCATCTATGTAAACCGAAACCATGACAGATATATCAGATCATCTCAGGTGGACACCCGCGCAGAGAACGGCGGCCTTGTCGTAGCTGAAGCATACGGAGACCACCATATGCTGCTACATAATGTGATTTAAAGTTGTCCCCAAAAAACTCGTAAGGGTTCTGCAGTCCAGGTACCCCTTTCGGCTGTCCTGCCTGTTGCGGGTGGGTCCCTGCAAGGGCCCTGAAACCTTCGAGCTGCATGGCTTTAAAGAAGATTAAAGATGTGGGACCTTCGGCAACTGAGGGGCGAGGGGAGGCATTATACATTTTGGAGTTTCCAGCAGGAACAGCGGGCAGACAAACAATCGTACTGACGGCAGCATTAAAAGAAACAATTAAATCTAGACTAGTAGAACCTGTAACCAGAATACCAATAACAGTGCACATGATGGTGATTGTATTATGCTGCCGCTGCAACTGCTACAGCAGCCTCTGCTACTGCTAAGAACCTGACTTTGAGCAGCAGGCTCATAGCAATTCAGAGGAAGGAAGCTATAATTAATGATCATATCTACCGACGTAGTTAGGCGAGTAGTACATGTAACCATAACCAATACCATTGCACTCAGAACAAGATGCAGCTGTAAGGAAAGAGCCTCAGCTGCAGCACAGACTCGTCCTCGGGGAATACAACCTCCGGGATAGCACTGCTAAATCTTGCGTGTGCAGCGGTATTCCTTCTGTTGTTCGAAGCAAGCCTTGATCCGGTTGCTGGCAGGATCCGAAAAGCCAGGGATGTCGGAAGATAAAGATATTCGGCTCAGTAGCTGAGGGATGTAGGACGTACAGCCTCTAAGGTCAGGAGACGATGGCACGTCAGGTCGGGCTGAAGGAATCGAAGAAGTCTCGGACACAGGCAGATGTTGGAGTCAAAATGGGTCAAACAAGAGACGTCATGGTCATGGTTCTGCCCAGAGAGCTACAGCATACAACACCGTAACGATCCAGGTAAGGGTCTCAACGTATCTCCTTTCCTCAAAACCCTGTCTTGCGCTTCTCGCGATGAGTCTTCAATCCGGGACCGACCTCAGCCAACTTGTCTGCAATGCTCGTGAGAAGTCGCTCCTCGGCACAAATGTACGAGGCTTTGAGCCCAAACCAGAAACCCAACTCACCAAAACCCAAAGCCCGGGACAAAAAACAGCTCGTCTAAGGTGGAAACGGCTCAAAACCCTGATGTTCATGCCAGGTTAGGCTCACATCGAAGCCCGCCAGACCGCTCCATGACTCTTTCTCCGAGAATGAAGTACCCTTGTATTTGGAAGCCCGCAGCCCCACGTAGAACTGCAAGATCTTTATCAGAAGTTCAGAAGGAGGAATAAGAAAGTCACTCCTACTGAATCTCCGAAACGAGGGCATTAGGATCTGGGAAAAGAATAGGCTTCGCAGATGTATGGCACAGTATCTTGACACTGTGCTTGGTGTCACATGCAACCTCCACGCCCAAAGCCACCCCAAGCAGAATTGCAAGCCCCTCCCAAGGCCCTGGAAGCACCTGGAGCCTGCAACACCCTACCCGCCCGGCCGAAAGACGTCATACACTGTGCTCAGAATGCGGCATTGCAGATGTTGAGCCTGCAATGTTCCCAAAACGGATCCCTGGACCCTGTAAGCACCAGACCGAATTTCAATCACGCTCCCTCTCTCTCTGTCTTTCTCTCTCTCTCTCTCTCTATCGCTCTCTCGCCCTCTCGTGCTCTCTCTCTGTCTCTCTCTGTCTCTCTCTCTCTCTCTCTCTCTCTCCCTCTCTCTCTCTACCGTACACCTATGAGCAGCAAGAGCTCATATCCCTTTCTTTGCAATGCTTAGCAATGGCATCCCCAAGCAAACCTTTCCTTTCAAGACTGCACCTGGCCATCGAGGAGACATGCAGGCAAAGTTGCGAAACACTGAACCTCAGGTGCCAACGTTGGTGCTCATGATAAACCATAGGGCTGCGGGTGCCATCAGGGTCTTCCTACGAAGGCCACCCACCGTGATCAGTACGAGAAGCAGCTAGCATCAACCATCATCGGTGTTCGTCAGCATCACCATTGCCTATTGCCGTCGTCGTCAGCATCAGCGCAGCAGCAGCAGCAAGCGAGGCCCCACGTCGTAAACAAACCAACATCAGCCTTTCTTATCTCGGCGAATGATTACTACATTGCCGTTGGTCCAACTGTGCAACCAGACAGTGGGGCATGACTACAAAAAACGACCCAGCCATTTAGCATTAATGTATTGCTGTCAAGACATAGGCCTTCCATCTGTATTTGGCTTTTGCATACACACACACAGAGAGTGTGTGTGTGTGTGCACTGCAGCTTCTAGTCAGAAAGTCGGACAGGTTATTACCACCCGTAAACTCTGCCCACTCCCTCTGAGTACTGGGCTCCTCTAATCGGAGTGCGGTCTGTTGCAAGATCGCCTCCACGGCAGAGGGCACCTCGCCGGTCACAGGCCAAGAAACGCACCGAAATTGCGGCAAACCACAATCCCACTCAGTATTTTGCAGACATGATACCTGTTGCAGAGTGTGCGCTTTCACAGAGTCTCGCGCAGAAGATCGGCTAGCACTGATGACCTCCTGAGTAGCTTCAACTTTTGCTCTGTCCTGCATCGTTCGCGGAAGAATAAACTGAGTTGGAACGGAAGAAACAGCGCGACGCACTTATACGGAGAAGTAGAATCCCCAAACCAACACCACCGCCAAAAGTCTGCAAAACCACGTTACAACGCGTGGAAAAGAGTAACAACATCAGTCTGTGGGTATCACATGTAGCTCAGAGTTGTTTAGGCTAGTATGACTCGTTCCGGGTTTCTTATACAGAGCGAAAAATGGGACCCCGGGCGTGGCAGCGGGTCCGCGCATAGGCATCCAAGAGGAGGACCAGGTCATTGACTTCGCAAGAAGATCTGGAACAGCGGCGCCACAGGTGAAGCTACATGAATAATGCAGATATGTATGTGGGTATAATTGTGGTGTATATATAATGGAATGCATTCACATGTATAAACAAACTATCATAACTAACTGTATACACATCCATCCATCCGTCCGTCCGTGCGTGCGTGCACGTACGTGTTTGTGTGTATGTTTTGTTAGGATAACAGGGTTTGTTGAGGTCTAGGCAGTCTTCATGGCTCTCTTCGAAGTGAAGCTCGAGCTGGACTAGGGACATCGGGTTGCGAGTGTCAGATGCGGTGTAAGACTCCTTTGACCAAATATCGGCGCTCAGTTATTAGACTGGTTAGACTACATGAATTTTTGTTTAGGGAACCAGGAGGTTTAGTATCCTACTGCCTATGCGGACAGCATACACTGCCACGAACGACGAGGACTAGTATCACTGCAAATCCTCCTTCTTCTCCTTCTCCTTGTGCTGCTACTGCTAGACAACATGACATTAGGCACATGAGCACACCTCCACCAACATGATTAAGCTTATGCTGGTGTCTAGGGTGAACTTTTTAATGCTAGCTTGTCACCAATGTCAGTAGAGATGGTCGGAGGTCGGAATCCACAAACCCGGCTTTCTGCGAGTGAGCGACATTGTGGCCGTGACCCTCGGAGCCATCGCCACACAGAGGTCCTGCTGCCCGAACCCGATAAATCACAACATAGGATCCGCAGTCCAAGTTGTGCTTGTGAGACGGAGGCTTTCGGTCTTCTTTTTGCAGCTCTACTGGGTCTTACACCTGGAAAGCCAGGTAGACTCAATGTAGCCATGATACCAGCACTGCTCAAAGCACGGTCACGATCGAAGCCCAAGCCCCCAAAACACGTGTAAACCTCCAACTTAGTCACAGCCCCTCGCCAACGACTGACAAGCCCTGGAAGCCTCCAGCCCTAAACGCCAGCGTGAAAACCGGAGCTGCCTCATGAAGGCAGCCCACCTCCCCCAAGCTCCGACCTCGTGACGCTGACCCGTCCCGTCACCCCACAGACGGGGCAGGGAAGGGGCTTTGGTCGAGCGGTGTGGGGGTTGTGCCATCTTCTGGGTATAGGACCTGAAGCCTTCGATTCTTAGTTAGAAGTGACGGAGTATTCCCCGAAAGCTCACTTGCCATAGCGGCCATAGCGGGTCTCTGTGCTCTAATCTGGATATCAACCTACTCATAGTCTCCAGCACCCAGCAGCCCACTGTAGAGGTTGTTCAATTCGCTACAGGCTCCGGGTTTTCTGGAAACACTGAATCTGAACGTGAAACTCTGGTCTCTTCAGATAGCTCGGGTCAGCGACAGAGAAGGGCGAAGTCTGCTGCAGACCACAGCTCCGGGCTCCTCCAAGAATTCAGGGCTTTGGATTTTGGGGTTTGCAGTTTCGGAGTTTACTTTGGGCTTTCAGGACCCCAAGTTCTTGGGGCTTTGGGACGATAAGGGCTTGTATGGGGTTTCGGGACAGGGGAGGTGACCTGAGCGGTCTCTGCAGGAGCCGTAGCAGGCAGTGCAACTCACCCCAGAAGCCCAGTCTCCGAGATAGCAACGAGGTTACCACCGTCTTCGGGACCTTTAAAATGAGCCTATCATGCCACCATCGCAGTCATGGAACAGTCAGCTTCAGCTTCCCGGGTTGGTTTCTGTACATCTCCTTTTTGTAGCATGGTTCGGTAAAGGGTCTCTATGGGGCTGTACACCTCTATGCTATTGAGTGAACCCTTAACCACAGCTACACCGCAAAGCCCTTTCATAAACTAAAGCCCTGGGCCTTGCATCCCTGAAGCCTAACCTCGAGTTTCAAGGACACCCCATAGGGTTTAGGACGGTTTAGGGTTTAGGTTTAGGGATCAGGCGTAAACTAAGGCCCGAAGCGTCAGACTCTCAGACTGCCTGCAAGGCTGCGCGGGGCTCCTCTGCACTGTGGCAGTCAGTCGCTGGAAGAGCCCAACGTGCTTCCTGCGATGTTGTGGGGTGGACGTCTAGGATTGAGGTGGCTCTTTGAATTTGTGTGTGATGTTGAAGGCTGAGAGCTTGCGGGTCCAGTGTTTTGGTTTCTTACAGCTTTCAAGCTTAACTTAGGGTATCGGGGCGTGAGGATTGCGGTGAAGGCGGTGCATGACGAACTCTGGCATGCGACATGCGATGCTGATGTCGAGTGGGGACTATGAGGCAGCAGTGCTGGCAACCCTTCACGCGACTCTGATTCACTACAAGGCTGGTGCCAGCCGATGGAAACCCTATAAACTCTAAACTCCAAAGCCTAAACGATCTCACTTTGAGCCCTTCCCATCTTCAAACTAAGCCGGCAAAAAAATCACCAACACTGATAATCTTGTATGCGCTCAACATATCTCTCGTACAACTTCTACAGTAGGATCTAGACGAGCTGTTTCGAGCTAGGATCGGGCCAGAACTCGAAACCCTGGCATCCTCTTGACCAGCGCGAAGCTCTCCACGATTTGCAAGATCTCCTCAGGAGGCACACCGACCATGACGATGATGAGAGGATCACTGTGATGACGGTAGCAGTGAATTTTGAGATGTACATGGGTATGAGGACACCAAGGCGACGGCAATGATGATGAATGACGAGCTCCAGATTGACACTAGCAGCAATACTGGCATCAAGAACGATGGTGACTGTAAAGAAACGAGAGATGGCACATGCAGCAATGTTCCAGCAACCGTCGTCGAGGTGGCGCCAACGGCAGCAGGACATCCGTTCGGTCAAGCCTTGTAACAAATGATAACAATAACAACAAGAATACAATCATCATTATCATGGTTCACCATGTCATGTAAGGTCCTTTTCAGGTCGGATGTTTGCCTCGACGAGTACAACTGCAGTAATCTCACGCCTACAGTATACACGTGGTTGCCACATTGACACTGGAAAAGCCTGGAATCTCACCCTTCTCGTAGCCGTACGACATGACAGGATTAGTAGCTTCGGTACACGGTACACTGGGTACACCCCCGGTAGGCCTCCTTCTTTGTGGCCGTCGCCATGGAAGGGATGTCGCGATAGGGGCCCCAGAAGCCCTGCAAACGGCGGCTTCTGGTGGTGTCAGGCACCGGTTCTCCTCAAATCCTCAAGATGACAACCTCGACCGAGAGACGCCCCAACTTGAACGCCGGAAGTCGTAGTCCTTGATTTTGGGCCCGAGACCCAACATCTCTACGCCCTACTCAGCCTCTGGCCCTAAACCCTCAACCCCAAAACCTGCCCTAAGCTCTTAACCCTGAGGCCGAGCCTGAGGCCTAAACACCATACCGGACCATACCCCTATACGCGAAAACCTACCCGGCCCTGTACCCTCCCCTGAAACTTGAAGAGAAAAGGTCGGTTGCACGCCTCATTGAGATTCAGCAGCTCCTCGGAGAGCTCCTCTCCTCCAAACTCGGGCCTGGGACCGCGATTGTAGCTTTTTGGGGGTGCATGTGTACATATATCTCTACGCACATAAGTACATTGGCAAGTATGTAATGCTACACATATATGTACATATGTGTGTATGTATGAAACAGGGGGTAACGTGCACAGAACTCTGGGAACAAGTATATTATATATATGTATATACACATCTGCCACCGTCTCTCTGGGTTGTTGCGAGGCCCGGAGAACGGTTGCAACTGAGGGCTTGTGGCATGTAGCAAGCAATCAAGGCATTGCTCACCACCATACTGGGCGCAATGTCGGCAAGCATAGTGTCTGTTACTGCATATATATATATATATATATATATATATATTTACATATACACGGATCGGGGGAATAAGTCTAGGTGAATAGAGTTTCGAGCGAGGATTTCTAACCAGCCCAAAGTAATCCTTTCCTGGTCCTGCAAGTACGATGCAGCAGTGCATGCCTTCTCAATTGACGTGCGCAAGAACCGCTTCTTCGGCAAAAGCCAGTAAGCGAAGGGCAGTTCCAGATCCTGGAAAGCGGGGTTTGGGCTCCCGGCGCTGGATCTGGAGGTCTGTCTGGGGTTTTGGGTGGACTGTGATGGCCTCTAAATTGGACTGACGTCAGCTGGTCATCTCCAGCGAGCTTCCAACTTCTGTTCGCAGAAGGGCCTTGAAGTTCACTGCTCTTTCCCAACAGGTAGGCATGACCGTCGATCCGTAACCATCACTAGAACTATGAATATGGATGGACAGTATCAATGCCGGCCTCCAAAACAACCTCGATGCCTTGGGCTGGGCCTCGGTCGCGGAGGGGGGGAAGGTTGTCCGCAAGACGAGGACTTCGGGTGCAAAGTCTAGAGTATCGGAGTATCGGGGATTCGAGCAGTGCACAGCTCTGATTCATCGACACCCTTTATTGCAGCGCGGGATTAACAAAATCCTTACTATGCAAAACCCCAATGGAACGAGGAGGTGCAGGCACTTCAGGGGCACGGGACGAAGTAAGCAAGGCCACCCAGTTTTGCTCTACGTGCAGGAGGAGAATCCTAGGCGACAGACATTCTCGCAGACATCATGCTTTGGGCCCTGGGTCCGACTGTTACATGTGAGCCGTCTTAGTCTGGAGTCCAGCTAAGGATCTCGCAGAAAGGACACCAAAGCCCAGATACCGCACAAAGAAGACAACTGCTCAGAGAGGAGGTTCTCAAGAACGACGACTGCTGGGCTTCTTGGGAAGTAGATGATCAGGACCCTGATGTCAGTCGTTTACGGGAAGCTTCGGAACACTAGTGAAACCACTACCCATATGAGTACGAAGAGAAGTAGGCATAACCAAGTAATTACATTGCTTGCATCCATGTTTAAAGCTGCTTGATCCCAAGCTCTGAACCTCAGGCAAACATGAGAGTTCCCGGCCAGGAAAGGCAGTGACCAGGTCTTCAACAGCCTCGTGTGGCATGGAAGGGCCCTATTCTCAAGGTAACCTTGCACCCCAAACCCTACTATCCAAGTCTGGGATCACGGCGAAGCTTTGGGGAGGGTTCAAGCATGCTTACTATGGCTGTGAGATAGGAGCAGGAATAGCAAAATGAGGCCGATGAGCATGGATCGGGCCCCCGGACATAGGGCTTCAACATTCGGAGTCTCTACCCTTTGCGTCGGAGACTGTTACTACTGAGAACCTGTAACATTAAGCCCGAAGCAAGCGCTGAACCCTTATAGAATATATAACCGAAGACGGCGATCACACATGCGGATAATTCTGGCGCCGGTGGCCTGCGCATTGGACAATCCCGGTGTTGATCTCCGCAGAAACCTGTCGGCAGTTGGGCTCTGAGGCAGATGACAGGTGTACAGGACAGTAGCAAGCAAAAGCAGCAGGACTTTCGAATTTCAGTTTTATGACAGCAACATTAGCAATAAACGCGTACCGCCACAACCACAACCACCACCGCCAACAACACCGTCTCCACCATGAGCCCCGCGCCAGCACTGCTGTAATCACTGTTGTCTGCATCATCTTCTCCCCTCTTTCAGCCTCGAATGAATGCCGCCAGCCCCGCTGAACGACCAGAGTCTCCATTGGGTAAAACCGACTGCGAAGCGCAAAACCCTCGACCAAACAAATCGATTCCCCGATTAAACGCAGTCAAAATCACGAACCCTGAAACCCTACATCAGCCATCTTCAACTTGTGCACAAAACCCTCTTAACCCCCAAGCCTTCGGAACTCTAAACCCCCTAAACCATGGCCCTAAGCCGTATCGGCCCTATGGTAACAGACCCGTAAGCCCCCACCGACCTGGCTTGTCCTGCGCCGGCATTGCGCCCCAAGGCACACAGCGGCCCGGCCTAGGCAAAAGCAAGGAGGGCTTCTTGTTGGGTTTTGGGGCTTTGGCGTTTGAGGGAATTCGGGTTGATGACGGTCTTGGATCTTGGAGTCTAAGGTTTGGCACAGGAACTTTGGAGACCCGCAGGGTGCGGAATTCAGAGCAGCAGGAAGCTGGGTAATGAGTCTGAAAAGGTGTTGTTTGAGGCTTGTCGGGCTCAAACATCATGGTTCATGACCCCCAGTCCTCATGCTCAGCATCATAGCTATCGGATTCAGCAGCCCAGCAGTAAATTATATATCCGGAAGAAGGAAACCTGACTTGCCCTGGGCCTAGCATTCACACGACTTCAGATGAACCTCGCGGCGGAAGCCTGGTTCATTATCGTAGGTTCGTTTCAGCAGGTGATTGATCGGTGAGCGGTGATTGTACAGAACCCTTTCAGGACAAGCCTTGCTCGCTTCAAGCCGTCCAGAATGTCACACCCAATAGCTTCATGAGGCCAGCAGTAAGTAGAACAGTACTCATGGCAAGGACTTAAAACCTGAAGACGGCGTCCTGCCCTATCAATGAACCCCAGGGCCAGACTATCCCTTAAAATATCAGGACCCTCCATGACCCTCCGACGAGTGCCGATAGCCTTTAATGACAAGCTTTAACCCAGGGCCCTTTGGGCAGTCTGGGAACAGATCCCTGTTCAAGTGAGGGGCGCCCAACTTAGCTCTCTGCCGAAGTGAGGAAGGAAGGACGGGCTGCACAAAGATGCCCTTGTCTGCACTGTTTAGGGTTCAGGTGAGCTCTTTGTACTTTCGGGTTCAACACGATCTGCACTGAATAGAGTGGTGGGGGCTTCTGGGCTTTGGATGCCTGCGTTTAGGGCTCTGGGGCTTTAGGATTGGGGGTCACTCTGAAATTTAGCCGGATCCTTTAAACAGACGCTGTTTATGTGAGCGACTGACGTTGCAAGCTAGGTCGGTTGATCCCGAATGAAGGAACGCTTCTACACATGCATGCGTGTGTTAAGGTCTGAACAAGATTTCGCGCCATCGGATTTGACAGATTTGCGGAACTGGACCATACTATGCCGCTCAACCGGTACGCAACCCTCTGGCAGCCAACAGGTACAGACTTTACATGACAGCTAAGCTAGATAATGATCTGCATGCATATACTCATTTCAGGGGCAATGCAAACACATGACTTGCGGGAGCCCCGAAGCACAAATGACAAATCCTGCGCAAACAAAAACCCGCAAAGTCCTTGAACCGACACCAACCTCCAGCCAACCCTCCCTGAAAGCTCCCTCATCGTAACCTCTTGTAGTACCCTTCAAGTGACTTTAATTATGTAACCCCTCTGCATCTGCGGATTCTCCTTCACGGTGGCTGAGCCGTTGACTGCCCACAAGGGCCCCGCGCTGGAGCCTCGACATCCTTCGGCCTGAGCTTCGCGGCAAAGTGCGGACGAGCGTTAAGGATTTTAGGGGGTTTAGGGGTTTAGGGCTCAGGTTTAGGGTCTACGGGGTTCTACGCCTGAGGGTTTCGTCAGTGGTCGGAGGCTATGAGCATGGCTCGGAAACCTTTCTGATGGCGCTTTGGGGATTTAGGGATGTGTCGGGTTGGTGCACATTCGAAGATGAATGAAGGTCGGCAGCATACATCAAAAGCAAAGGCTGCAGCAGGACCACTGAAAATACCGAAAGTTTATATCCGTTCGTATAAACAGGAGCATAAGTACATACAGTACGATATACAACCCGTAGACGGCATATGTATTTACATGCAATCACATGACATTACATTGCATTACATCGCATTAGTCATACATTACACACTCATGTGTTACACAGGTGTTACACATGAACTGCACATACATTACACACATTACCTACATACATGCATCCATCCATACATACATACATGCATGTATGCATTACGCGTACATTACACAGTCATTCATCCATTCATCCATTCATTCAGTCGTTCATGTCATTTCGTTTGATTTCATTTCATTTCATTCATTCGTTCATTCATTTATTCATTCGTTCGTTCATTCAATGTCATTCAGTCAGTCAATCAGTCAGTCAGTCTGTCATTTATGCATTTACTTTAAGTTATTGATGAGTTTATTGCTTCATTCATTCATTCATTCATTCACTCACTCATCATATATGAATCATACATGAAGCATGCATGCATGCATGCATTAATTCATTCATCCATCCATTCATGCATACTTACATGGCTACATACCTGCAGACATGTGTGCATACATGCGTACATACATACATACATACATACGTACTTAGATACATACATACAAAGATGTGTGTGCAAAAACCTTGACCGAGCCTACAGCTTACGGACAGAAACCTGCATGCAAACTAAACAATGAGAACTAGGTCCTTGCTGTGGATAAGGCAGAGTTTGGTCAAACAGCAGTAGCAGCAAAATGCGCAAGAAGACTTCCTGAATCAGATCCCAACCTCTGCTGTCGCAGTTGGCCCCGACGCTGGAGGGTTGTTGGAATGGTGCGGAAGTGAGGGTTTTGGGTGTTGGACGTTAAGTGAGGGTTTAGGCCCTATGGGGTTGAGGTTTTGGTGCATCATGGCTCTGACTGGCCTTAACCAGTGAGGTTTAGCTACAGTGCCAGACGCGAGGTCTGTTCCTCTTGGATAGCGATGAATTGAGCAAAACAGATTCGGACGAAGTTTCATCGCGACAAACTTGTTGAAACTCACGTGGCGGCCGCAGGCTGGAAGCTTTTTCTCTAAAGCCGCCGAGGCATAAATGTCCTGTCTGATGCAGGACGCCTTATTGGTTCATCCGCAGCGTTGGCAGAAGAGCTTGAATTCACCAGACATACAACCTGACTCCAGGCACATACTGGCAGCCTATCGAAACAAGGCATAGGTTCGTCCAAAGGCAACTGGACGTACAGTCTGTTGGCTTCAGAACCTCTGCAGATGTGCCTGCAAGTAAACTCCTTGAATTTGTGCATTTCTAGGATGTCCGCCGTCATGCCTACCGCAAGCAATGAACCTGTGCTGCTACTGATCTCTTTCAGGTGTACTTCCAAGGATTACCGAAACCATTGTGTACACATGCGCGGCTTGCCTCCTGCAAGGGTGTCCTCTCGACGTTCCAGGGTAACATAAGAGTTGCTGCAGAAAGGGACTCCCTACCAAACTCTCAATCCAACACTTTCTGGAAAGCTCGCAACTCTCTTAGTTATCAAGCATGAGGTGCACCAGCAACGGGAACGCCGATCTGAAGGATGAAAGTGCTACGGCTTCGGATTTAGAGATTGGGGGAAGAGGAGGGGGTTGGGGTAGTGTGAACTGTGGGGTTTAAGGCTTCTGGCTGCCGCATCCTGAAGATAAGAGTGGATAATTCTTCTAAGGTGTATTGAGACTTGGGTGCTTCGAGCCATCAGGACGAGAATTGTGTCCGTCCTGCTGAAGGTGGGCAATCCAAGCTTAACACAGGACAGGAGCTACAAGCGTCGAACGGCGAAGTTTATTGATTATGGAGGTGTGGTTAGACGGATATGATCTACAAAATCTACAATCTACAATGGAAGACCAAGAAGTACATATGTGATATGTACTGGAGTGCCCTAGCATGTGGAACGCGGGCTGCACATCAGCGGCTTTGGTCTTGTAGTGCAGCTCTCAGTAAGCTGGGTAGGGCGGCCTGTCCGTCATCGCACGACCAGGAGGAAACATGCTGAAGATTGCAAGCTCAACTACCCATATCATGCCTGATGATCACCTGGTTTCTCCTGATTCGAAGTTATATGAACAGCTGGCCGCCTGGGTTTACTGTAGTCAATGCAATCTGCCATGCTAGCTGGAAGCTACTCACCGTTGCCCCACTCGTTCTCATCATGACCGGTCCATCTATCATCAACGGGCCGAGTGCTACGTTCGTGCTCTCTTCTTCCAGATTGCTCCCATGGCTAGTACTTCTCTTCAGTTTTGCCATACTTCGTCATGCGGGTTCTCTTGCAGCGAGCACAGCAGTGCAGCTAGCGAAGAAACTAATCCTGCTGAGGAGGACCTACAAACCAAGGTACTAAACACTAGGTCAAGTAAACGAATGAACTTATGAGGGCTGGAACCATCTTCAACTTAGTCTAGTCGCACATTGGCTACGCGAGTCGGGCATAGGAGAAGATACGGATTGCATTGCTTGCATCCTTCAGCTGAAGCAGAGCCCCCCTCCCCCCCTCCCAAAACAACGAAAGCTCCGTACCATCAAAACCTCAACCCCCTCAAACCCTGAACCCAAGCCCTGGCTCCCTGCACAACACCTTGGGATCCCAAAATGATGATCGAAGACACTGTTAAGGAAGTAACGATGCGAAGAACAGAGCTGCTAGTAACAAGGATGGTAGCACTTGCTACGACAAGATGAAGAGTGACTATGCGCGACAGTCTTACTAACAACTAGTAGCCAACATTGCGACCCTAAACCCACAACCCCCAACCCCAACACCAAACCCTCGACTCCCAAACTCACATGCAAAAACACCAAGCCCTACACCCACACCCCAAACCGTGTTCTAGTTGTCAAGGCCCCTGAATCACCTTATCAAGCTCTACAAAACCCATCAAACCACCCTGTTCTAGTTATCAAGGCCCCGGCACTAAACCCTGGTAAAACACTCCTCGTAACTATCAAAGCCCCCCTTTAAGACTCTTGGCATCCTGCAGGAAGCACCTCAAAGGTCGGTCGGTCGACGGCAGCCACGGAACCGAAAATCCTGGGAGTAGGAGTGGCCGGAGTGCAGGGTTTCAATTCAGAGGTCAGGGTTCCGGCTGTAAGGTTGAGGGTTTAGGGGTTCTGGTAGAGCTCCATAGTTCTCCGGAATTAGGGGGTGGCTCAGGAATTGCGCAGGTTGCGAGATTCTGTTGCGAGAGGAATCTCTCAAACGCTAACCCCAAATCCCTATAACACAAAATCCGTTGACCGAAAGCCCTACACCGAGAAGCCTTGCGCAAGTTCGGGCGTAAGGGATCCAGGTGTCGAAGTTCGAGGGGAGACTGTGCCAGGGCAGTTCCCTCGCTTCGCTTTCTGCCCCTGGCTGAACCTCTAAAGGGTTGAGGGTTGAATGACGTACTCTGACTCTTTTGGAAACCACAATGGATCGTCATGCCCAGAAGGCTGCTTCGTAAAGAACTAATGTGCCACAGACACTCACTACCTAAGCAATTGCAACATACCTGTACCGGATTCAGAGTGCAGGCTGACCCTTCACATGCTGCGTCCTCTGCGCCGCATCGGGATCAAGAGCAGGCAGGCCATAAAGGTATGCCAGCTGCCGAATGGCCTTCCAACCGCAGAACAGTGCACTGCTTCTGATTCTCGGAAGCAATAACCTAATTCTCGGGGCAGGGAGCAATAAAAGAACGATAGCAGATCTGAAAATCCGTGCATAGCAACCGAAATTACACCATCACTTTTCACAAATGGCCTGATGGCGGAAAATAGCAATGTGCAAACACAGGCAGAACGAAGCTGCATAACACTCATCATCAAAGCTTCTGGCCCCCTCACCATCATGACCACCACCTTCGTCATTGGCAAGTTCATGATGTCATAACCATTACCAAAGTAGCTGAATCAGCGTCACTGTCATCATCATCATCATCATCTTCGTTAACATCATTATCATCATTGACAGTAGCAACAGCAGCCACAAAAGCAACAGAGGCATGGGCACTAGCATACTCCTCCTAGAATGCTCCCGGCCCCAGTTCCAGTTCCGTGGCAGCCGCGGATTTTGCCGGACCTCAGCAATGAAGTTTCATAGTTGCGATACACATCCTGTCACTCCATCTGGGCTTTGTACGCCCGCGAGCTCCAAGGAATTGGGTGCAAAAGGCCTGCTGAATTCGAACCGAGGACTTAGCCGGCACTTCCGATTTGAATTACTTTCCTGCGCACCTTCGGCACAGCTTGTCAAAGGAGGGCTCTCAGACCTCACCGGCGGTAGGGCAGGTCTGGCTCCGCAAAACAACGCGGGCGTTGTAGGGCTTCACCAGGTTTACGATGACCTCGGCTTCCAGGACTGAGCACGAGACTGAGTACCATTTCTGGAACAAGTATTATTGGTACTGCTACCAACATTCATACTGTCATGATTCGTGTGCAAATTGTTCGTACCCCTGCTAGGTCACGGGTCTGTGAATCACAACAATGTCACTTTGGCTGACGTCAAGAGGCATGGTCCTGATCCGGGCAGTACCTCACGGTGTACTCGTAATTGCTCAAGCCACATCCTTGATCATTCTCGATGGTGATCATGTTGTCGTCACTCTGGAACTCCGCACCATCACACTCGGCCGACTGGGGACCTTCTGCCTTCATGTCGACAATGCCGGTGGAGCCGTCATAGCTCAGGACATGAAGCGAGAATTTCTCGACAAGGAATTGGCCACCGTAGCACGACGGACTGTTCTCTGCCAGGCCTCCGTTGCCAGTGCAAGCCACCTCGTCAAAGGCTCCGCGAAGGGACTGGGGCTCGGCTGCCACCAGGGGGAGCACAAAGAGGAGCGCATGCATCACGGACATCGAGGTGAAGTCGCGGAAAGGAAGGCGAGGAGGAAATCAGGACAAGCAGGCTGAGGGCCGAGAACGCACTGCGGGAAGTTGGAAGTTGCTCGTGTCCGATCTGCATCGTGGCGCCTCCAAACGCCCAAGCCCGAGCTCAGCTTTGCATGTTCAACGGCCTTCCCCATCATATCTCTGGAGATGTCAGACGGCCCCCCGCCCCCGACCCCCCGCCAGCGCTACCACTGCTCGCACTGTCAGTACGAACTTCCTTTACTGACCGACCAGGGCAACAAACTAAACCCCAAAACTCCAAATTCCAAAACCCTACCAAATCCGTAGCCATAGCCCATTAAGCTCATCAACCTCTTCGGCTTCATTGGGCTTTAGGGTTGAAGGTTTTGGGTTTACTTGAACCTTAAACTCCCGAACTCTGGTGTCGCTGGGGGCGTACCGTCAGCGCTGCTGGGAGATCGATCGTTTCCCCTCTCGCCCGGCCGCCACTTTCCAAGGCCCATCGGAACTCCTCCGTGGAGTTTGACGGGTTTGTCTTAGTGACTTAGTGGTTTATGATAGGGTTCGCAAGGTTTGGGGTTTCTGGGGCTATCTTAAGGGCTGAGGATTCAACAGTGGATTTCAGGCTGCTGCATGAACTTATTCAGGTGCTTGCGGGGTGGGGGTTTCCGATACTGCAGGGGTTCTTATTGCGTGTTACCTTCTTAATACGGTTTTGAGTGGATTGCACAAGGCTACTGCCTTACTGAAGACTTAACAGTTAACAGAATCAAACCTCAACCCTAAACCTCGTGAACCCCTAAGCTGAAGCCCACACCCGAAACCCCAAGAAAAGCACTAAGCCAAGAAAAGCCAAGGCGGTAAACCCAAAATCCAACACCCCGAAGCCCTGCCCTATACCGAAGGAGTAGACCAAATCTCTAAGCCTTAAACTTAGACCCTGTAGAGTAACCATACTCACTGACCTTTGTCAGTAAACTCTGAGCCCAAACCCGTCATCACAAGGGCGCCTCCGAAACCCTGAAAACCGAAACCTTTACACCCTCAAGCCACAAAACCCAAACCACAAACTCTGAAATGAAACCCCAAGCCCCACATCCCTTGAATGCCCCTCGCACCGCCCCAAACCCTCAAGTCCGGGTACCCGAAACCCTAAACCCCTAAATCCTAACCTCCCCTGAACCCTGAATCCAACCCTCAAGTCCTGATACGCTGCATGGCGCAGCTCGCTCTCCCCCGCCGGCAAGAGCAGCGATTCGACCTGGGCCTCGCCACTAACGTACTCTTGGTTTGGGGCTTTAGGGTTTGAAGGTTTATGGTTTTAGGGCTTTAAGGCTCTAGGACTTTAAGGCTTTAGGGCTTCGGGGACTAGGAGCTGGGTTTAGGATTTAGGGATTCGGGGCTTTACAGCCGCTTTGTGTTAAGGGTCTTGTAAGGATCTTCCGACTCCAGGCCCCCCGCTCGTTCTCCAGGATGGAGGCCTCGTCGAAACACCTAGGGATAGTAGCGAAAGAGAAGAGGACAAGTTTCATGCTGCAGAAATATGATGAAGTAGCAATATTACTAAAAGCAACAAGAATAGTACGAATAGTAGTACAAGCAATTACTGATAATACTACTGTAGCTCTTGTACAATCAGATCAGAAGAACATCAGAAAAAAAAAGAACATTTTCCAGATCCCAGACACCTTGGTGATGCCCCTCAGCGCAGGAGCGGGAGGCCTTGGCGAAGGATCACTTCTGGTGTATACCGGACCTAGGCCCTTAGGTTCAAATTTGTATGGTGCCCAGAGTTTAGGGACCTTTGGGGTGTAGAGTAGAGAGCTCCAAGCTTACGGGGCTAAACCCCTCAACACTAAAGAATGAGGATGTGCAGATAAAGCTTAAAGGCTTCACTCTGTGCACCATGACCTTTTGAGACGACGAGGCTACAAAATTTGCCCCTGTCATCAATGCTGCTGGACTACTGTACTGCAAAAGCTACAGCTATACTATGTGCAGTCAGAAGAAATAGCATCTGAGTCCCAGAAACATAATTTTCAGGTTTGTCCCGCTCGCCTGGGACATTCCTAAAACCAAACACTTGAATCAATTTTTACGGTGCTGGGAATCAGGTGCAGGAAGGGAAACCCACAATATCTCGAATCTTCATGTTCGAGTGTTCCGCACACAGAACATACTGGCACTGCCGTTAACGCTAAACCCTACAAGCACTGACCCCAAATCCGAAATGTGGAGAATTCAGATCGCGCTTGATGTCCGAGGAGCAACAGAACTAAGCCGTAAATCCCGCCCAAGGCCAGACACTCAAACCTGGATCCCGCCACGCGCAGGAAGGTAGGTTAGGCCCATGCGTATGTCCCGGCGCGTCAGTGCTGGTGTCAGAGCCTCTGCAGCGAAGTGCTTTAAAAAAGGGTTTCCGCTTCACTGGTCTGAATGCATTGAAACCAACGGTAATTACTTCTTCAGAGCTGGGAGAACTGCATGCATGCTCGGTTCACATCCCAACATGTGGACAAGTTCGGTCCAAGGACTCGAGTGTGCTTGATGTATGCACGGCACGTTTGCTGCAGCCTCATCCGTAACCCATGGCTTCTACATTCAGAGGTTTTTGCTTCCCAACATTCATGAATGCAGGACTCTACTAGTTGTAGCTGATAAATATGAAGACTTGAACCCCAGACCCTGGACCCGCTAAGCGAGCAAACCTAAACCCCAAAGCAGCCCTGACACGCCTGGCATGGAATTGGGCTTCGGCAGCGAGGACAGCCTGCAGAAGCCCCGTAAAGTGCACCCTAGACGAGGGACCTGACCAGAATAAGATCGTACGGAAGTAAGCAGAGACTAGAAGGCAGTCCTTTGGCAAGCTCGCCAGTCACCAGCCCCTTTGTCCGTTACTCTTGACTCGCAACCCTCCATCTTGAACCCCTCAACTCTTCTGTACTCACCTTCGGTCGGAGAGCAAGCCTTAACACAGAAGAAAAGCAAAACCCATCCCTTCACAGGGGCCCCAAACTCCACTGTAGACTCTAACCCTCCCCGAAAGAGAACAACCGCAGGAACATCTACAGCCGAAGCCTCACTTCTGTCGTCGGCAGAGGATCCTCGACCTAGCAGGGTGATTATAGGATCGAAAGCACAGACTCGTTGGGGTTGAGTGTTTGGGACCTTTTGCAAGGATCCACGTTCGGAGGGTCTTATGAGGAAGTTCTGCGGCGTTTGGGCTTGGGGTTTACTCTTGGGTTGTCGTGGTCTTGTGCATACACGGCGCAAGGTGCAAGGTATGAGGCATCTCGTCATTCTTTTTCCCTGCGCAATATGGCCCTAAAGAGCAGGATGCCTCACACGACGACTCCAAATAAGATGGCTAAACAATTCTTGTTCATAGGATGCTCTGCTTCCGGGGCTCATCAGTTTCTCACAGCATGCTGGCAGGATCGAACCACTTCAGCGCAATACCCTGACGCTTGCAGGCGAGTGGCTGCATCGTACAGCTTCTCCTCTGCAGGACGACAGGGTGTGACCAAAGACAAACCAAACCTTGCATTACCACTAATTATACTTGCTATCACTATCACTATTAGCTATCGCCATATATATTCCTGTTGTAATTACTGCTACTTGTTGTTGTTATGAGAGTATTCACTATCACTGCTACTCATGTTACCGTTGCTGTTTGGATAGGAGAAGTAGTAGTCGCTGTTGTTGCAATGAGGAGGAGGGGGAGGGGGAGGAGCAGGAGCAGGAGCAGGAGCAGGAGCAGGAGCAGGAGGAGGAGGAGCAGGAGGAGGAGGAGGGGGAGGAGGAGGAGGATCACCTGCAGTTTCTCAACTGCTAGCATAATGAAGCATACTCAAGTTTCTGTCGGTTTCGGGAAAGCTCTGCAAGACAACTTTCGATCATCAATGGGCCCTGCTAATGCTAGGATTCTCGGGGTTCCCTGCCGGCTTGAATGAAGAGACCTGCTCGCAAGAAGTGGTGGCTGTAACTAAAGTAACTATAAGGTTCATTACTACCCTAAACCGAAAAGCTTTGCGGCCTTTACCCTGCAATCTAACCCCTAAACTGATGTTGGGGAGTCTCCTCCACGCTTCCTCTCAGGCTGGTCATGCCCGGGATCACGACGTCGCTGATGATCCTCGGAGCCTGCGCAATTCCTGGAGTTGGCGATCTAAGCGGCGAGATGGATCGGCTGCGGCTGGCCGGCGTCTCCTGGGTTCTGAAGTCGCGCAAGAGAAAAAGAGCCTAAACGTTCAATAAGCACCTAATTACTACAGAAACTTGTCAGGAAACCGGATCCCCAAAATGCCAAACAAAACAACGTATAGTACGGCATATCCGAGTCTCTGTCTGGCCCGGCTGTCCCGAAGGGGGAATGGCGATGGGAGGCAAGTAAACCACTCGGCCCACGCAGGGGTTCGTTGTCATGCGGCTGATGTTGCTGCGAGCAGTTTGCGTCGCTTCTGATGAGGGGGCTATGGGAATCGGTGCTGGTACAGAGGTGGCTTGGCTAACTGTTCGTGTCACGATGGGGGGGTGCACTTGGCAAGCTGGGTTTGGAGCTGATGGCCAGGATCCGGGCAGGTGATTCGGGCTGACTGGCCTCACGGGCCTCAAGGGGCTGAGAGGGCTTAGAGGGCTAGGGCCAGGGCTGGGGGGACCTCCGGCTGTCGGGAGATTCAGCGGCCGACCGCGCTCCATTCGCAGAGGTGCTGGGAGTGCCGGGGCCGCTTGTGGGACAGGCGAGGGGCTGCGGCTGCGGGGAGAAGCAAAGGGGCTCTGCAAAGTTGCTTGACCAGGGCCATACTCTAACCAAGGTATCCCGGTTGCTATGAGCCCTGGTGGGGTGAGGTTCTTCATCGGCTTGGACGCGATGGTGTGCCGGGAGTTGAAGGACCAGAAAGAATCCAAACCCTTACCATCGCCTCGGACCAGCGGCAAGTCTCTGACTTTCCATACAATCGAGCTTGGAACTCTTCATTCTGATCCCGCTGCATATCTTGCGACATAGTCTTCTTTGACAGCAAGATAACGGGACCCGACCACCCTAACTAACGTTGTTATGTTTGTTGCAAGTAGTTTGTGTGTTTAATTATTGCTGCTATTGTTGTTGCTGATGGGGCTCCTGTTGCTGCTGTTGTTGTCGTTGCTGCTGGTGTTGTGGTTGCCACTGCTGCTGCTGCTGCTGCTGCGGCTGCTGCTGCTGGTGCTGCCGTTACGTAGTGTTTGTGTTCGTGTTAGTGTTCGTGCTCGTGTTCGTGTAGTCGTTGGTGTTGCCGTTGCTGCTGTTGTTGCTGCTGTTGTTGCTGTTGCTGTTGCTGTTGTTGCTGTTGCTGTTGTTTGGGTTGCTGCTATTGGTGGTGGTGGCGATTTTATCCAGCTGAGCTGCCGAAGCTGGGACACGGGCACGAGCCATTCCTGACGGTGCTTGGGATCACTTCAACTGCGGTTTTGCAGGCTGCTTCGGTCCTAATCCGCTTGCTGACCATCTTGGCTGCAATCCCCGACATCCTCTAGTAGTTATGGGTATGACAGGTAGCTTGCCAACTATCGGTTTTCAGGAGGGCTCGTGAGAGGCCGCCTGAGGTCCTAGGCCCTGGCGAGCAGAGTAGCTCACGCAAGCAAAACAGGGAGGCAAAGTCGACAACGGAGGCACCAGAGTGGTCACAAGTTCCCATGCAAACAGGGACTATCTTACATTGAAAAACCACTAAGGTGCACCGCACAATGCAGCAAGCTTAGCCAAGTGTCAACCTCGAGAAAACCACATATGAAATCAAACCCGATGAAGCGCTTGCATTTGATGCCACTCAGGTCTGCATACATACACAGACACACATACAGATACATGTCGGTAGAAACAAACTCTACGTAAACGCTCCTGTACGTGATGGCGTCGACGAGGGAAACGACCCGTCGCGTACTTACTTGTGATGATAGCGTGGCGTACACAGACGAGGGCCTACAAGGGCAGCTCAGTTTCAACACCAGCCCGCTTAGTTCTAACCCGGAAGGCCTGCAGACCCGAGAACTAAACCTCCAACCCAGACAAAAACGCTTTAGCATGATCTGTAAGCAACATCTTGACGGGTTCTACCTGCCAGACAGTTTAAGTGGAGATGATGCTTGTGGTATCCTGCCCTCCTGCTGCTGACGGATCGAATCTACGAATCTAAGTTTACAACGACGAGGAATCGATCAAACTTCCCAGAGTACAAAGCATGCAAACACTTGCCCAGCAAACCTTAAACCCTGAACCACCTATAGAAACCCGTAAGGAATAAACTTGATCGACTGTCTTATAGAGTACATGGCAGAACCCTTATGATCCCTCATAGAACCCTGATAGAAGCCCTTGCAGAACCCCTACCGCCGTAAGGAACCCTTAGGAGATTTTTGTAGACCTCTGCATCTCTTTACCCCTGCATTGAATCCCAAAGCCCTTAAACCCTAAATCATACACCCTAAACCCGAAATTCCTACACCCTAAACTCCTAAATCCTACGCCCTAAACTCCTAAACTCCCGGAACCATAGCAGCCATGGAAAGGCCCTCCAAACCAGCCTTTGGGGACTCGGAGGCGGTCGCGAGAGGCTAAAGCTCGGAAAGCTGCTCTGAAAGCTCTGAGGGTTGCCCTGCCCATACCTTGGCGTTCTGCTTTGAAGGTTTAGGATTTAGGGTAAAATTTAGGGGTTTGGGTGTACTTGTGCACTTTAAGAGAAATGTGTGTGTTTATAAAGAGTGTGTTTGAAGATTCAAAACCCTGAAGAGCTAGGCTTAGGGTTTCGGGGTGTGCGTTTGGGAGCCTCACAAGAAAGCTTCAACGAAGGAGACAATGCCTTCTCTAGTCAGGGCCGAGAGACAGGGGGGGGATGGACGTTGACTTATGAATCAATGAAGACTACCGGGTTTGAGTTTTGGGGTTCTGTGCAGCTTCCATCTCCGATAGCTTAAGGCAGCTTGAACATGCAAATTGTGGGCGCCCTTGGCCTCTATGATAATGGCAATAGCTGTCGGATAACAACATCTGATGAAAGCAAGGCTATTTTTTATTTTGAACATAAGCAGACGGAGACGGAGAAGAACAAGCCTCCTGAGCACCTGGGCACGATTTGAAACCTAATGTGCTAGTGTCATAGTCGCTAGTACTAGTACAGAAACCAACATACAAATACCATGTACGTCAACCCATTGCTCAGCATCACTCGGACCATCATATACGACTACACTACTTCTGATCACGTTGCTGCTGAAGACGATGCTTCTTGCACTGTTAGATACAATCGTTCCACTTTTTGCCATTACTGTTTGAGCGCCAGAGTGACTGCCAGCTGCCACGGCAGGGGCTGGGCAGCGGCGGGGAGTCTGGAATCCTCGCGAGACCGGCCCAAACACTTACCTTTGGTTAGTAGGGAATGGAGGAATGGGGTACAAATACAACTACTATTACTACCATTCTTCCATTCCCTACTAACCAAAGGTAGGAAACATCCGCATAGGGAGAAGGGTCAGAACGGGACCTGAGGTTCCCGGCCTAGGCGTCCTTCATGCCCCCTCCTGAATCAGTGGTCTGGGACCTACGAACCTCAACAAGAGATCCGGCACTTCTTCAAAAGTGCAAAAAACAACTCTCAAACAGAGTTTCCCACCGTGCGGCCAGAAGAAATCCTCTCATCGCTCAGCCTGGAACCATAGTTATGCAGTTATACCCTCAGCCCTGCATCTCGAACACGAACCCCTAAACCTGCACATGGTAGTCGTTTGAACCTGAACTCCAAACACCCATAAGGTAGGCTGCCTAGAATAACCCTTCTCAAAAAATGCAGCATAATGGTCCCCAAGGCAAAGGGACCTTCATCGCAACCACCCGGCATGATCGTTTTAGGTCCTCGCGCCCGGCTGGCCCATAGAGCTGCAGCGGCTGGGATAGATCGTCCGTGCCTCCTAGGGATATGCGTCTGCTCATAGGATCAGGTATGGACACCATACGCAAGGTGACCATAGTATTGTAACACCTACTTCTATCCCCAACTAAGATACTTACAAACCCTGATCCTTACCCATCAACCTCGAAGCAAGGCTTCGAAAATTATCGGAGCGAACCACATCCATGCTTTAGACCTTATACCTACTTGTTGCAAGTGCGCATGGACTGTCTTTCATACTGCAGGCTTGCTTGGGTATGCTACCGAATGCTGAAGTAAGAAGCAAACCGGTCGCTTGCTCCAATCCTTTGATTTCGAGTCGAAGATATTGTTAGCAGCAGAACGCACGGACTTTTTGTTCACTTGAGCCAACGTAGTAACGTAGGTAAAACATTAATATACGTACACAAAAGGATTAAAAACACCCCCCGCGCATTGGAGCGCAGCGGAGGAGGCGTACAACAATATACCTACGCTACACCATGGCACTGCTCGCTTTGCGAGAGTCGCAAAAAGATCTGTGAATGCGGACTACCTTTCACTCACTCTGCACAGGAGGTAAACCGACCCGTCAGGGTGGTGAAGTGCTGCAGTGTCGATGCAAAAGGCTGTAGAAGAATGAACCGA
>BGNK01004745.1:12568-38593 GCA_003297005.1 Symbiodinium sp. clade A Y106 | reverse complement strand
CAACATTTCTGGCGTGGCCTCTCGTCGTCTTATTTGGTTATTGTCTGAGAAGATCTCCCACAAGTGAACTCAAACGAAGTGCGCCACACTCATCGCGCCTTCAACATGGCTTGCCACGAAGGTGTGTGTGTGTGTGTGATAATTCACAGGGACCATCGCACAAAAAGCCCAGAGAGTTGACATTTTCGGGACCCAGACAGCGCATCCATTGTAACTTATAGTGGATCGCGCCGCCAGCCTGGCCCGGTACGTTCTATAAGAGTAACTGTATAGAGATTGCAACTATTAGCACAACAAGTCAAAGCAAGAGGGAGCAAGCCAGAACCTTCGTTACATCAACATCATCCCGTGCGCCTCCGCTCAAAAGCCCTTCGCCAACGTTTTCGGGTATGAAAAGGCATGTAAGATAGTCTTAGCTTGAATATCATATAAGTTGTTATGTTTGTATTCATGCAGTTTCATGCATGCATGTATGCCGTGGGCATGTGTGTGCTGTAAGCAGGAATATATTATGTGTGATGTCACGGACCAGCTAAACATTCGCCTAGATGATTGGTGGGTGGTGTTCTCATATACACGCTCGTCTCAAGGATGATAGTGCATTGTGCTCGCTCGCAGACTGAGGCCTTGTGCCGCTCCTTTGGCCGAGAGGTGAAAGCCCTGAAGGAAGCCATCAGGCCAGAGAGCGGCGGTGCTATGGTCCGTCCGTACGTCTTGGAGCCCCGAAGAACAAAAACAAGTGTCAACAAGAAAAGCTACAAGACTCAATGATGTGAACTCTGCCGTAAAGAGAGACGGCATCGACGTCCTGAAAGGATGTTGATCGTTTTTGTGAGAGATCGCAGCATCAGGGACTCCATCATCGCTCGCAACGCGACTCTTTCCGAGGAGGCGTGAACTTGCAGCTTTGAGTCCGAGTCTTTCTGCTCCCAGTCAGCGACAAGACTGTGATAGGTATGGGAGTACCGGCTGTTTCGAGCGGTTTAGCCACGTTATCCTCAGCAGGATTTCATGATTTGATTTGTTTTCTGTTCTATGGCAGACACTGCATAGAAAGCTTACTTGGATCAACCAATCGGAACAGCCCAACAGCTCCCAAATCTTTTCATTCACCCCAGACTCAGCCAGAATATGGACCTTTTCCTTGATGCACAAGCACTCTGTGACTGGATGCACGACGAGGCCAGGTTCATGTTGCGGGTATCCAGGCCACTCGGTAGTTGCGAGCTCCTGTGTTTTGCGAGAACTCGGAGCGCTGTTTGACAACGTGTTATTCGGCTTTTCGTGTGTGGAGTGTTTTCGGCACATTAGCCGGTGTTTAAAACTGTGATGTGCCCAGAATGCAGCGATTACCAGTGCATTTGCACGTGACACAAGGACAAGGCCAGCAACGACAACACAAGTTGCACTACCACCTCGCATGCCGAGACATCTTTCTTCTGCGAAGCACGGAATATGCTGTATGCCTGTGTGCACCCGTCAACGTGGCTGGCACTGCTTCACTGATGAAAAATCACAAGACTAAGTTGATCTCGCGACTTACCAAGAGTGGAAAACCTGCCCGTTACTACACGTCTACTTCATTCCACTTCTACTTCTGTTAGCTCTACCACCACCACACAACAACAACAACAACATCAACAACAACAGCAACAGCAGCAACAGCAACAGCAATCGCAATAGCAATAACAACCACAACAACAACAGCAATGATAACAACATCAATACCAACAGCGACAGCCACAGCAACAGCAACAGCAACAGCAGCAGACAACCAACAGCAACCAACAACCAACAACCAACATCCAACTATCACAACAACAAGAGCAACAACAACGACAACAACAACAACAGTACCACCACCAACAAACACCAGAGCTGCAACTACACCACCACCACCAGCAGCAGCAGCAACAACAACAACACCAGCAGCAACACCAACAGCAACATTGACAGCAACAACAACAGCAACAACCACAACAACAGCAATATCAACAACGCAACAACAGCAACAGTATCTGCGACTGCATCAGCAACAGCAACAGCAACAGCAGCAACAGCAGCAACAGCAACCACAACAACTACTACTACGACGAAGACTACTACTGCCCTGCTACTACCGCTGCTGCTGCTACTACTACTACTACCACCACTACTGCTACTACCACGGCGACAACGACGCCTGCTACTACTACCACTACTGCTCCTTCTAACTACCTCCGATTATTGCGACTGCCATTTCGACTACTACGACGACGAGGACGAGAACGACTGCTTCTGCTACTACTACGACGACGACTGCTACTACTGCGACCACTATCACTACTACTACTACTACTACTACTACTACTACTACTACTACTACTACGCCGCCGACTACTACTACTACTACTATCAGTACGACTATCACTACGACTACTACCTACTACTACTACTACTCCTGCTGCTACTACTACTACTACTACTTATTACTTCCTTCTTACTTCTTACTACTTACTTCTTACTTCTTACTACTTACTACTTACTACTACTACGGCTACTACTACCACGACTACTACTACTCCTACTACTACTACTACTACAACAACAACTACTACTACTACTACTACTACTACTAGTAGTACTACTACTACTACTACTACTACTCCTGCTGCTACTACTACTACTACTGCTGCTATCACTACTACTACTACTACTACTACTACTGCTACTACCACTACTACTACTACTGCTACTACTACTACTACTCCTGCTGCTGCTACTACTTGTACTGGTAGTAGTAGTAGTAGTAGCAGCAGCAGCAGTAGTAGTACTACTACGACATTGTGCCCGGAATGAGGGCCGCTGGTTTGGACCACGATTTCTTCCACGATAACGATTACGATTACTAGCACTATCAAACGTAACAGTAATTTTTGTGTTAGATGCACTAGTAATATTATTTGTGATAGTGATCGTAAGAGTAAGTGCAACGGTTATAGTAATGGCAACAGTAAAGGTAACAGGAACGGCACCGGCTACAGTACTGTTACTATTGTTGTTGCTTTTGCTGTGGCTATTGCTATTGCTACCACTATAACCATTAAAGATACTACGTTTATTACGTCTACTTTGCTGCTTCTACAACTCTATCACTATTTCGTTTACATTACTATCTTTTTTAAATTCCTATTTCTACTCCTATTCCTATTCCTTCGACTAAGGCTGCTACTGCTGATGCTGATGCTGATGCTGATTCTGATGCTGATGCTGATGCTGATGCTGTTGCTGCTGCTGCTGCTACTGCTAGTGCTACTGCCACTGCCAGCGCTACTACTACTACTACTACTACTACTACTACACCTACTACTGCTACTACTACTACTACGACGACCACTACTGCTGCGACTTCTAGCCACTACTACTACTGCCACCAGTACGGGTCCTTCAAACTACCTCCTATTATTGCGACTGCCATCACGACTACCACGACGACGAGGACGACGACGACGACTGCTGCTACGACTACTACTACCACGACGACTACTAGTACGACGACCCCTACAACTACTATTACTACTACTACTACTACTACAACTACTACTACTACTACTGCTGAAGCTACTACTACTACTACTACTCCTACTGCTACTGCTACTACTCCTACTGCTACTGCTACTGCTACTGCTACCGCTACTCCTGAATCCCACACGGCGAAAGCATTCAACCCGGCTCGTGAAGCTTCCAAATCTTTGGGGAGGTCTCCTGTTAATGTCTTGGGAGTCTTTTGGTCCTCTCCTGGTGGTTTCCTCGTGGTCTCTGGTCGTGGTCATTCATCATGGCTCTTGTGGTGCTCCTCATTGTTTCGGGATCTATGCTGGCACAGTAGTACTGTTTGCAGCAGTAAGTCGTAGTGTCCTCAGGATGCCTCGTACAGAGCCTCATAGCCACCCAAGGCCCCGACAACCCTAAGCATGCCCTAAGCAATGCCGAGTCTAGGCTTCTTATGACAGAGTCTGCTTACTGAGCTTGAAACCGTTGGCTGGGGAGTGTAGTCGTGGGCAATTGCCAGTAACCAACAGGAGACTGGAGAGGAATCCGGAGTCTAAAGGACACAAACTTAAACCTCGCACCTTGCCGGGTCTCCACACAATCGGACTCAGCAAAATTTGGCTTGTGACCTTCACAATTCCGGCTACAACGTCGTGATGCCGATTCCTGGAAGGGGGCCAGCAGCAGTTTGTGTGACATGTTACTCTCAGGACCGGTTTGGGATGCAGCTCTCCGTTCTACAGCGAAGAAGGTTGTACGCTACAATTAGCACAATCGCGTGTCATGATGTGAGTGTTCTGCATGTCATTCATGAGAAGCCTAGCTTCCGCACAAATGCCCTATGAAGCTGCACCGCGAGGTAGCCTTGCATCCGTTTCGAGTCAGAGGTCACGAGGCCACTCGTTTGCGCACTATATTGGACCATGTACTTGATTTGTTTTTTCCGGGCTTGGTTTGATGAGATTTGTCCACGGACACTTCCGGTGGCACTTCAGGCGATCATACATAGGTTACTGACACCGCATGAATGCGCGTTCGGTTCCGCGGCTGTCGATTCAGAACGGTGCTGCTTTCGGACCAGATCGCCACTCGTCACAGCCTTGTGCAGATAGTGCAGGTCCGCCGTCCACCTAGGACACGGTTTTCTTGGCTCAAAGTTGGACCTTGACACATTCGCACTTCCAATTTCTACCATTGGCCAGTGTGTGTCCGTGTGTGTGTCCCCGTGTGTGTGTGTGTGTGTGTGTCCGTGTGTGTGTGTGTCCGTGTCCGTGTGTGTGTGTGTGTGTCCGTGTGTGGGTGTCCGTGTGTGTGTGTCCGTGTGTGGGTGTGTCCGTGTGTGTGTGTCCGGGTGTGTGTGTGTGTGTCCGTGTGTCCGTGTGTCCGTGTGTCCGTGTGTCCGTGTGTCCGTGTGTGTGGGTGTGTNGTGCGTGGGTGTGTGGGTGCGTGGGTGCGTGGGTGCGTGGGTGCGTGGGTGCGTGGGTGCGCGGGTGCGCGGGTGCGTGGGTGGGTGGGTGTGTGGGTGTGTGTGTGTATGTGTTTTTTAGAGTGACACTCGTATTTCAGATTCAGTCCGCGCGATGGCTCAGAAGTCGGTGCAGGGCTGCATTCTTCAGCATATTTCGGCATTGCAGGCTCTTCGGTGCGGTCTCGAAAATTTCTGACGTTTTGCCACTTGTGTCCCGCCACTGTCCCATGTATTTCCTTCTGTGCCATCGCACTCTCACCACAGTGCCCGAGCATGTTGGATTTCACAATCTCCCAAGGCTCGGAAGGTCTGGTGATTTCCAGATCTTCCGTCGCAGGGCTGTCTTGGGACCTGCAAGGAACTCCTCCTAGCTGCCGCTCAGTCACTGGGACCTTGAAGTGTACTATAGGGCCCTTTGGGGGGTGTCACGGGTGCCGCCGCTGTCGTTTGCTGCTCAGGATGCTGATCTGCCGACGCCGGGAGGCATCCGGAAGGTTGGCCTCTGCTCCACGGGCGGGGGGAGATTGGGGTAGAGGGGTAAGCAGCACTGTTGGCTTCAGCGAAGATATTTTTTATATGCATATATATATATTATATGTAAATATATGAATAAATAAATAAATACATATATATATATATCTCTCTCTGTGCGTGTCTGTGTGCGTGCGTGTCTGGGTGTGTGCGTGTCTGCGCATGCATGCGAGTCATGAGACTATATATATATATATATATATACTGTAGGGTTCCCTGTGCTCCAGATCTAGATACTGTCTCGCAGGAAGGCCCTGCTTAATCATGTCGGTTTACTGTATAGTTTCACGATGTGCGGTTCTGGACAAGGCATTTGGCCAAAGAAGGGGACGAATGCAGTAGGTTCCATGTCGTCATGAGAGCGGCACGCAGAAACTCGTTTCCACTGCTCGCCGTGCTGCTATTACAGCACATACTGTGGGTCGGGCCATCGTTTCTCGCAGGCAGTGTGTCGAGACACAGGCAGCCGAACCAATCCCGATGTAAGCTGGCACCGGAACATGCTTGGACTGGTGCGGCGTATTCGCGGCTGCGGGGCAGACAGAGCTTTGACACTGGGGCCGAAACCGGCAAGACTTTACAGGTCGCGGCAGCTCTGTGCCTCATTGGCACGCTCGCGAAGCTCGGCATCAGCGATCGTGCTCTTTAAATCGAGTCTTGAGTCTTGAGGCCTCCCCTGCGTTACAAGTCAGCATGAGCTATAGTATTCACAGTAATGGCGTGTCATCAAATTCTACAGTGCTGCAGGGGATTTCTTGGATCTCAAGAGAATGAAATAACAAGTTTTCTGAACATATGGCGATCACTGCAACAGCTGAGAGACGCCCAGGAGCCTGTGGCAAAAGCCTACGAGATGCACAGCCAGATTAGCATCCTTGTGCGTCTCGTTGGGTGCACTGCCCAACGTCTTGGCGACAGAGGAGGAGCAGACTCTCAGATCTCTATTGAGGTAGTTGTTCATGGCCGTATGCAAGTCGTCCGGAATCTTGACATGAATTTGTGCGGTTGGATACATGTTGTTGGACAAGTCTAGCCTTGGCCGTTGTGCAAGTCTTGCGTCAAGTGCCGAAAGATTCCAAGCTTTATCGTGCTGCTGTGTCACAGCCAGCCAAGACTCCATCCGAGTGAGCTGGTCTGGTCGCCCATCGATTTTCTAAGGCGTAGTCGAAGTATACACAAGGTATGCGGCAATCTTCTGATTTTTAAGAACCATCGGTTGTGTTCGCGAGCGTGTTGCGGAAAGAGGATGTAAAGACACGAGCCTCTGCACGCATGGAGCTACTAGGTTCCTAGGTGTCATGAAGCGCATCTCATGCAAGGCTTGTTGGTCAAACAGAGGCACAACTTGCCAAAACCGGTGTCAAGACCCTGAACTGCCTGAACTCTACGTCGATTGTGGCCATGTCTTTAAGATTCTTCGAGCAGTTGGCTGCATAGTTTTGTAAGTTTCAAGCGAGCGCGGAGTGATCCCTCCCGAGTTGCCCACTTGCATGCTTGCAGATGGCAAGCTGTTTGTTTCTGCAGCCAGCACCTTCACGGCACCTCAGACAGGCCCCAGCACGGGAAGACATCCCGGACTTGGACATAAACTTGGAGCCCGACAAACCCTGCATCGTTTGAACCCCTATGGTAAACTCAGTGTCCAGTTCCAATTGTTGCATGTAGCCTATATAATATAAGAAGCCTATGAGTGCAAAGCCTGATGAAGGCCCCTTAAGCCGTAAGCTGTTTCACTCGCCAGGTGGCACATGCGAGGCGCTTAGACATGAAGGCCCGGAACCTGCTTAGCACTGTTTCGGAATTTTGGGTCATTCCAGGATGTGAAAGGTGGCTTGGAAGTGATGACGTTCGAAACGCCGCTGCAGCTGTGGCCGTTGGGTTCAGGCTTCGTGTTGCGCTTATGCAGTGTGCAATGTTTGCAGGATTTCCATATGATGCTGGTTCTTTCGGTTGTGTTGAGGGTTGCCCGAGGAAGTCCTTGGACAGTGTTGTCGCGCTACAAGAACACTCCAGCGCTGCCAGAGCTGCTGTGTCTAAAGCTTCGGCTGTAGAGATGCAGCAGCTGTTTGGGTTGAGAAGTCTCTGGATCTAGCAGGACGGGGGCCGAGTTCTGAGATTCCCGATTAACATTCTCACGGTACTGACTGGGTTTGCAGTTTTGAAGTCTTTCTCGTCCGAGTTCCGAGAGATCAGATTGATGTTCCGGACCTGTTCAGCCGTCCGATCTTTTGCTTCTACAACCTTGCAATATCTTGTACACAGTCTGCACGACCCAGCCTGCACACATTAGATACCGGTCTGCCCATGGGCCAGTGGTTCAGACTTCAGCTCCGATCCCAAGCCACAGCTCTGCATGAAACGCTTGACTCTCAAATTCATTCGCAAGCCGCAAGCCCTTTGGAGTCTTGGCGCCTGTCAGTATGACTTGGACGTGATGTTGGAGGGCCAAGCGACCAACTTCAACCGCACATGGTCGGGCCCTGGCATGGTTCTGGGGCACGGAGCAGGGTGCAGTGCATTCTGTTGGTTTCGGGCTGTTTCATGGAACACCCCTGTGCGCAAAGGAGCTATGCTACCTCGCTCTTTATGGATGGAATTGAATTGCTTATATACGACTGTGCGACGTAGGAAGAAACTGCAGCCACAAGTGCACTGAGACGGCAAGAGTCCTTTCTGGGAGGGAACTGGGGAAGTCAGATGTTCTGTACGGTTGCCCGCTCCACTGTAGATCGTCCGACCGGTCAGTTGCAAGTGTTCTCCTCAGCGGCATAGAACTGTCAGCTGCCAGTGGGTTTGAGGCAGGACCCGCCTCTGCTTTCCAGTCGAGGCCAAGGACATGCGCGATTCCGGAGGCACTTGTTGCCGTTGGCATACATGTTGCTATGTCACTTCACTAGCCGCTAGGCTGTCTCGGTTGTTGAAGAAATAGAATCGCAAATTTCCGTGACGGTGATCACTGCATGGACTAGAGGGTGTACTTATTCACGTTCCATCGGTGATTGGCCATTTTCCGACACGAATCACAGATTCGAGCAAAGTCAGACGTTGCCGAAGAGTCAACAGCTTCGCCCTCAATCAATTCCGAATGTGTGCCACCGTAATGGTTGAACATGCGCTGAGTACGCCGATCTTGAAGCTTGTGCAGGTTTTTTGTGCCATGACATTATGCCCTAGTCACTAGTCTTAGCTCAGGCAGGCAGAAGTGAACATAGGAGCTGCATGAGAAGGAATCGAAATCGACGTAACCTGGTAGGGGGAACATCAGGTGAAAGTCGTATGTCATGGACAGGGTAAGTGCGAACATGATGTGATGTGTTTTTATTTGCTGTTCCTGTTGTCGCTTGAGCCTACAGTTTGACAGGATGTGGTGCGGAAGGTGCACACTTTCGGAGCATGCACTCAAAAGCTGGGCGCTTGTCACAGCATGGGGACAAGGTCGTCCATATTCACCAGCAAGCAGGAAAAGCAAATCGGAAATGAGGGGCTTGAGTTGCAGTATTGCTTGCAGTTTCAGTACCGGTTTGCAGGCATTGGCTGCTCTACCTCGGCCCAATGTGGCTTTGGTGGTGGCTTCGCTCCTGAATGAGTCAATGCGAAAAGGCTGGCTTCGGTTGGAATCACTGCTTGCTGAGCTCTGCATCCTCCGCAATTTTCTGACCTCGCTGCCATCGTCCGGCATGGCATCAAGAAATATAGAGTAAGCTGGGACGAGCACGGGGGCTGTCAGAATTCATCTGTCTTTCCTCAACAACCTTCGTTCGTCGTGAACTTGTTTGGTCAAGGTGCATCGGACCCGTTGCAAGCGAGGAGAAGACTGCTTGTGTTGCTTACTTGCCGCACTTGTTCTCAAAAGCACAGCACGGCCACATAGCAAGGACAGCATTGCAACATATTGCAACAAGGCCGCTCCATGATTTCCTGTGAGCGTCTAGATTTTACTGCACGCTTAATGTGCATGACGACTGGTGTAGCTGCAGCCTTGGCATAGCGCGGCGTTGACGCCCCGGCAGTTCGCCCAAACCGTATACTAACCGCACGGGTCACCAGCGTTAATGACTTTGCATCGGGTGAATCTTTCTTCATCATGCAGGGAGTAGCCATGCTCTTGTCAGCGCGGTGTGTGACACAAGCAATACGGAATCACTGCTAAATCTCACGTCCGAATTCGACGACCCTCTGTGCCATGGGAGAAGTTGTGCAGCAGGTCATTGGGTGGCGAAGCTGCAGCAAGACACCACTCATCCACGCCGGGGCAGAGTTTGAGAAACCGCGACATATCAGTGACCCTTTATCACTTTAGTCTCAGCCGTAGATGTAGAATTCTTGCATGCTGCGAGTCGAACTGCGAGTCTTCGGGTCGTGATCAGTTGATACAGATGACGAGCTGATGGTTCATGAATGGTCACATCGGGGGAGGACTTGGTGTGCTGATGCGCTGCTGCGTAGCAGAAGCACCAAAAAAAGGCAGGTTGGTCGCCAAGCACACGAAGACTCTAGAATCGTCAATGTGTTGCTGACGACGTAATTTGACCAAACTGCAGGCCATTGACCGTCGTGTTACGTTGTTAACAGTGCGACTTCGGCTCGTGGCGGCTGAAGGCATATCCGCGGCTTGCACCATGACTTTTCCAAGACGCAGGAGCACAGCACCTGGCCTATGCCTCAGCAACATCTCCTGCAGAGGAGAGCCTTGTGCTAAGGACTTTCATCGTTGAAATCCCTCCTGTGGGACTCTATCTTGCAGCATCGTGCCTGTCGGCTGGTAGAACACGCAGGCATCCGAAGCCTTGCTTGAACAATCGTGCAGAACATGAGCCAGAACCCTGTGCCGTGTGTTTGCTTGCACAAGCGATGGAGAGTCTTTTCTGCTCCTTCCAGATCTGTTTCGTGCAGACACGGTCGCAGTCAGACATTCGTAAGTTCAGAGACACTGCGCTTCTGCCGCGCGCGAAGGCTGCAGCAATTCCAGAAAACTCCTCAGGTCGGCAGCTTGTTTATAGGATGGACAGCGTATTAGACAGCCTCAAGTCTGTGTGTTAACGAATTTCTCAAGCCATCATGTCGGCGGAGTGTCTGATGCTACTAGTAATCATATATGGTCATTAGCAGCAGGTGCTTGGATGCGATTGTAGCAATAGCTTAAGACGATCACTGCAAGCACACCAATCAATATCTTCAAACTTGCCCTCAATTTGGCCGGCCAGCCACAGAACCTCATAGCGCACTTTTCGACTACCTTGAGGATCCTTTATGCTGACTGTTGTGGGAGTGTTGTGGGCGATGCATGACCGATGTTCCAAAGACATGTTCAGCGTGCTTCGGCGCCTTTCAGGCATGTAACGATAAGTATTGATATGATTCGGCTTCACCGACACCTGGAAATCAGCTGTTGGCAGAATCGCTGCCGAGATTCGTTTCCAGATCAATCATCATGGCTCATTAGGACATGGTTCTTGTTGCATCCTGTTGCAACATATCACATATGTGGCACTGGCCCATCGTATTTCTGGAGTTTGGATTTTTGTGCAAGACGTTATCCAATCGAGATCTTGTGGAAACTTGCTGCAGCTTCACCCTCAAGGCCATGCAGTCCCTGGCACGATCACGTCTGTTGACTCGAATGTGAAGTCTTGCATGTGGCAGGCATGGTTAGTCGTGTCGGCATCCCAGCTTGTGCAAGTCTGCAGACCTCCTGGCATCAGACGAATTCAACGCGAAGTCGCAACGGCACACCGCCACGAAGAGCTAAGTGTCAAACATGCCTCCGATCTATGGGATGCAGTATAGAGCGAAAGTCAATGGATTAATTAAGCGGTGCAGCACATGAACTTTTGCAGGCGCCGTGTGCACCAGTAACTGTAATAAAGTAAGACTAAAGATCATGGTCGCGACAGGCTTGCCGCAGTTGAAATGGGTCGTGTTCCTATGTGTACTGCTGTTGAATTCCACTGTTGTTGCGAGTCCTAGCCGCCTGCGCTTGTGTAGAAAACTCGGTGTCAGTCGACATTCGACATTAACCGTTAAGTACCCAATTGGGTAGTCGTTAACCCATCAGTCCGTTTCGTTCGCTAGTGGTTTGCTCGCTTTGAGGTTTTAAGCCGATCGTAGTGCCACCTCGCTTCCTTAATTAATGGTTGACAAGCTTAACAGCTCAATTGTTGAACGGTGTTTATGTTGTATGGCTCCGGCAGGAACCAAGCCCTTAATTCTGCCAAACGGAATGGCTCAATGGCTTGTTGCTTGAATCGCTCAATGGCTAGAGGCTAGAGGCTGTAATGATCAAACTTTGCTGCATCTGCAACTTGCACTGTAAAGGCTACATAAGAAGTCTGCAAGGGGATCAAACATGGTCGTAAGTCATCAGCAACAAAAAATCATAGCAACCAAATTTGCTTGGTTGAACAAGTCCAGCCGCATGTTACGTATGTCCGTTGTTGTTCCCAGACATTGGTTGTATTGTCGCGGCTTGTACAAAAAGCGTCGTCGTCGGCGTGTTCACGAGGTGCGTTGGTGGCACTTGTAGGGCTGGCACAGGGAGTACATGGCAGTTGAGGTGATGTGAAACAGAAGATCACGACGAGAATTGTGTGCGAAGTGCAAGAATCTGCTAGAAGAAAGCAACGGGGGGTTTAGATACTGCGGATTTGTACAGGGATGATCTGCATGCCTACCTCGGTACATGCTTGCATACCTACGTACATATTGCCTGACATACCTACTGACATGTTCTATGTTGCAGGACTCAATACAGAGCAAACATGGGGGTGCTTGAATCAACGACTTCTAGGACATCCGCATGGCGTCCTCCAGACCTAGCCACCTGCTGCTTTGGCTGCTACTTGTGCACGCAGATGAAAGTTTCGCTGAATGACATAAGATTTAACGTGAGCTTCGCACTTTCAGCGAGAACGTTTCAATTGACTGCCTTGATGCGCGATGATGTTTGATCGCTTGGATCACAGTCGGGGCAGCAGCACTTGTGCGGGTGCCCTGACCCCGATGAATCTGTCCTGATGAACCAGATAACGAGACATTTGTTCACTTGCTAATGTCGCGATGTTTTCCCCCAATCAGGGAACCGCTCCTGACTAACTCCGCAGAAGAGGCCGATTTGCCTTGCGTGGAGTTGGGTTCAAGTCAAGTCGGCAGCTACTAGAAAGGCAGCCATGGTCGATTGAAACTACATGTTCTGAACTGCAAGATCAATCCATGTAAGCAGTAGAGCCTTGACGAGCATCGGGGCTGCTGGTGCGTCTTCGGCTGGCACAGGTGGTTTTATATTTTGCGAGCCACACTGTGGTCACCAAGCTGCAGGCCTCTGTTTTGGCTGTCTAGTCGCTGGGGGAAGTGTTTTGGGGAATTGCATCCGTGGCATGAGAGTTCGAGTGCCAGACCTGGGGCCTGGGCTGCTTCCACATGGTGTCAACTTTGCATCGTTTCGTGAGGGTTGGGACGGCCATTGCCCTTCTTGTTCTTTGCTTGCGACTGCACCATAGTGTTAATGACGATGTGGCGGGTTGCGCTCAGAACCAAACACGATCGACAAGATTGCTCACTTTCGTTGCAGAGCCCGGTGGTGTCTGTTAAGTTATACCCCGGCAGCAAAGGTCAAGATTCACTCTTCCAGAGTTTGGCATGCACCACATAATCATGGAATAAAGGTACAGAAAAACTTCAAAAGCAGTCCAGGCTGGACAGGTCCCAACGGACCTTGCTGCATGCAGGCAGCAGCTGTGGGGAGCCTAGCCCTTGAACCGCCATCCGTGTAAGTACGAGGATACAGTGTATCATGTCGTGTTGGTCAGCACGAGGCACGAACATGCACGGCTAGGGCCGGGCGGTAGTGCTACAATGCAGCACCAACTAATGAAACAATCTCTTAGACGGTGTTAACTTACCATGTTGTCTGGATGTAGTGGGCAAGAGACTGTGACAGCATAACAATGCATAACCTATTGCATCTCTCAGGGTAAGTATGTATGATGGACGCAGGTCGGCCTACCATGATGTGCTATCGTAAGTAGCCGTAGGAGTGCGCTGTAATACAGTCTCACTCGCATGCTCTCCATCATGCGGAGAAAGCTCTGGCTAATGATTACACCTGGTGCCGTCTAGAATTACAAGCACTTACCAGTAGATGTTCACACCAGACTTTTCATATATGTAAAGACTCAGATGCAGGACCGTACCCCCTGCACTTGCGCATGCAGTATGTCGTATGTAATGCAGATAAGGACTGCCACAAATGCCGGCAAGCTTTGGCACCCAGTCTGTTCTTCCGAAAGCCATCTCACAATGCGGACCAATTCTTGCCGGGATCTGGTTTTGCACCGAGGTTGACTTGCTTGAACCGCTTCAAAAACGGGCCATCCGCAGTCCGTCAGGAGCTCAGACAATGCAGAAACACAGTCAATTTCTGAGCTTTGACAAGTCTGAGGTTGCTAGCTGAGTCGGGATAGACCGGGCTTGGCCATTCGAGTGTCAGCATTTAGGCGTCCTCGAACTCAGGTCGCATGTGCCTATCTAGCATACAACACGAATCCAGCTTCCCTTCGAGGCAACCTTTTCCCGGCGCCAAAGTCAACCACACTTTTTCAGGATCCTGGTTGCGCCTCCCCGTTTATTCCAGAAGCCTGGCTCTTGCAGGCTGACCCTGTTTATGCTAAAGCCTTAGGGCCTTGGGCTCCATCATGCCGTTATGCCGTTTGCCGCAGTTCAGGGTCGAAGCCTTCTTCATCAACTTTGGGCGTTTCTGTCAACCAGGATTCTTTCGACTCCGATTCCTTCAACTAGGGTTTAGGGTTTATAGGTTTTAGGGTTTACGAGGGTTGAGGTTTTGGGGTTGAGTGCATCTGCTGGGTACAGTTGACAGAATCCGCTGGTGACATTTGAAAGAATCTTGGGGGGAAAGTTGAAAGAATCTGTTTGCGACCAAAGTGCAGTTCAGCGTCGCTTCATTGTCCTCGGGGCTTTGGGAGGGTCTCCGGCCGTTCCGTCGCGAACTCAAAATGAAGGCGGTTGTTGTCAGCTTGGAGCAATGACAGTTGCGAGCCCGCGACCATTCGGCAAAACCGCTCCGAAGCCCTGTTCACACACGCGCTGTAACACACGGAAGCATTTGCATTGTAAACACCCGTAAACACATACATGTGTTCTTGATTTGCTTGGTTGTGGTAAGTCTGCGTTTCTGCGTCAAAACGCGTTAAAACTCCACAGGTTGCCTCGCTGCAGCTGGCAAGTCACCGGCAAGAAGTGTTTTTCAATGAGATTCAAGCCATGTAGATGCTAACATATTGAATTTTCTTTTGAAAGTCCATCGTCCGGGGTTTGTCGGGAAGAGCTAAAAACTCCAGGAATTTGAGGATTCGATGGTGGTAGAACAACAAGAGATCAACAAGTGGGAAAAACAGGAAAGTCGCAGGAGCATCTCGCATCGTAAAAGCCAGGACGCGCAGGCTCCGGAGTACGTGACGATGTGATGTATGTGAAGCGTACCCAGCAAAAGCACGAGGAGTTTATCGTTTCAACTTGTTTTGAAGCGCCTGGAGCTCGGTGCAACGGGATGGTCCAAATGCATTTTCTAGGCTGAATCTTGAACTGAAGCAGTTGTGACATCTTCGAGACACATGGAAGGCGTGGCATTTCGTGACTTTGATGTGTTTATCCACACTTTTTCTGTTGTTTCATGATTTTTCATTTCTTGGGAGTTTTCGTCGAGTGTACATGCTCTTAATCAGCAGAACGGCTCTAGGGAGTGCATGACAAGTGTTGAAGCTTCGGACATGACAGAATGGCTCCCCCCCCCCCCACCCCTTCCCATCCGAATCCCAAAATCCCCAAATCCGAAAATCCTGGAATTACCGAGGCCGAAAGGGTCCTGAAACCTAGTGCAAACTGCGCGTGAACAGGTCTTTGGAAGGAATACACTGGTCTCAAGTCAACCAGCTTGCCTTGGTGCACGCGACACTTGTATCACTAAGTGACCCTGCGTTCGCGGGAGGCAGGCTCAGAAGCAGGTCGTGAGGGGGGCTCGGTGGATAATGAATCCGTGCTCGGACATTACATGGCCAGAAATGTTGCATCCTGCTTGTTCATGATGCTTTTCACGAGACCTGACCGCTCCTTTTCAAGCTGCTGGCTGTTGGTGCGTACACCTTCTCTTCGCCCCCCTCCCCCGTCCCGGCTGATCAGCCGACAACCCCGCGCGATCAAATACATGCTCAGGAAGCAATGTGGAGACATGCTAAACTATGCTTGCGTACATACATGCATGCATGCTTACATACATACACATGTCCTTTAGATAGTGCGCATCAGTATTATCTCTCGTTTGACATGATCTGCTGATGCCCGGCTCTTCGACTGAAGTATTTCATGTTATCGGTAAATGTTCCCTTTCCTTATGAGCGCTGTCTACGCAAGCATCAATGGTGTCTGCAGAGTGATAGTCAAGCCATCAAATTGGGGCGTTTTACAATAGAGTGTCTATCTGCATCATACACATATGTGTTATCCAATGATTCAATGACTTTTCTGTTCGTGTGAAGTCATCCCGTCACAGCAGTCATTGTGTGGTGTGCCAAGGCAGACAGCTTGTCATTGGCATTGTTGACTGCCAGTTGTGGCGAAATGCTGCAGAGGACAGGTACCTGCATCCACCATGGAGTTACCACGGCAACTGTTTTGCTAGGATGCTGCGTGCATGCTTCGAGGTGCAGCACGCTTCGAATCTTAAGGCGAGTGTAGCGATTCTGTCGACGGCGAAGTTTACTCAGCAAAATCACGAGAGTCCGGGAGACTCCGCGACAAGAATAAGTGTCGCATGGCTGAACAACGAGGGTCAGGCAGATGTACCACTGATCTCGCAAATGAAGACAGCAGCATGAACAAGGCCAGCACGCAAGCTGATTTTGGTGTCGGGCAGCTGCGAAGGGAATTTGCTATGATTATATTGAGCTTTGGCATCGCTAGCAGCTAGCATGTATTCCAGGTCTGTTGCCCCTTTTAATGTTTTATCCATGGAGGCTATGGAAGGGCCCTACGACGCTGGAGTCTCCACGTTGTCGATGGGTTTGCAGATGAGACACAGATAGCTCATCATAAGAGTCTGTTGATTAGGCTCCTCCACCTTTGCTCCTTTGGTCTTCTACAGGATGGATCAGGATGGAGGATTATGTTGAATTTCGCTGAGCGCAACGTCAAAACTAATCTGGGGAACAGGACTCACACTGGCTCACGGAGACCGTGCAGCATCTTGCTGGTGACGATTCGCTGTTGGGAGCCCCAGAATGCAAAGAGTGTGTAACGGGCACAGCATGCAAGACTCATGCGACATGATTGGCCTTGGGGCCTGGGAGGCTTGCCAGCCGAAATGTCGGAATAAACAGAGTTCCTGGCTCGCACAAGCGGTCACTTCCACTCCGAGTATCTCTCGGGGGCCGCTAGCAAACCCAAGTCCATCTGAAGGCCTTGCCTGCTGGAGCTCTTGATGTGCATTCCAGAGGAAGCGTCGAACCGGAAGGCACGTTCACTCGCTTTCATGCTAGACTGGCAAGGCAGGTACCTTGAGGGAGCCTCCCCAACCAGCTGACATTTCTGGCCTCCATCAACAAGTGGGTCTGCCTGGCGCGGTGTTTGGTTGGAGTTGATAATATTGTCATGCTGGGTCGCTACAACCCCTGATTGTGAAATTGCGGCTACCTCACAACCAGCGACGCCGAAGCACTGCACTTCAACTGATTTCAGTTTATTCAGATCAGAATGTATCGGCGTCGACAAGTGGGTCTGCCTGGCGCTGTGTTGGTTCCTGGTTTGAGTTGCATGATATATGTAACTATGTCATGCTGGGTGGCTACAAACTCTGATTGTGGGTAATTACCTCGCAACCAGTACAGGTATAGCATTGATAAGAGATAAACGACGCCGAAGCGATGCGTTTCAACGAATTACAGTCTATTCAGATCGTTGTAGCCGGTGGTGCGCAATGTAAGTATCCACATGGATCGAAGTTTAATGTAAAGGCGGCGGTAGTGCGGAAAGCGTGGCTCTCATGTCACACGTATAATGCCGGAGGCGACATCAAACTTGGTCGGGCTCGCAACATCAAGCCGAGTACTGCTAGCACCACCGATGGCCGTGCGAAGCCTGGCAGTTGGGGCGATTTCTGCCCTGGACCACTGGAAGCAGTACTTGCGGGACCTATCAGTTCACCCTCGCTTCTGAACGGCATCGATTGAATGCGACCATGCCATGTATCGGAAGCGTAGAGACACGAGAGAAAAGTGAAGAAAAGTTGATAAAGGCTGTACTATGATGGATGTCAGCAGCATCATACAAGTAGCATCCTGCACCGAGACAATTATGGAAGAGGGTCGGGGATCTTATTTAAACTCCAGACTCTTCTCCTTCAAACCTGCACCTACTGTGGCCAAAATGCACCCAAACCCGAAAATACACTCAAACCCTCACAACCACCTGGGCAGATCATGGCCAAAGCCGAGCGCCGGGCTGCCTTCGGAACGAACATGCCCCGCAGCAGAAGTTTGGATCAATTGGTTGTTCAGGGGAATGCTCGCAGGAAAGGAGGGGCAGCACAGCTTCGAAGATTCGACGTTTTCGGTAGTGGCTCGTGTAAGTGACGCTCCACACTGTCAGCGGTTGTCCATTCTAAGTACATCTGCGTAAATCCCAAAATGCTTCAGTACTATTGCTGGCAGGCTCGTCCACACCACATTGGTCATGAACGCTTTGTCCAAAGCAGCTGCCCAGACAGACGTTTACGCCTCAGGACGACAACTCCTGTCCCAATCTGTGTTGTGTTGATTTCGCATCTCAGTGATGTCAATGTAATGAAGATGAACTCCCTTCCCTCACGTCAAGAACAGAAGCGGCTTCTGGTCGGCAGAAGCTGATTCGGAGGACATCTTTGATGTTTACACTAATGGGAAGCCCAACAGTTTCGGGGGACACCCGCAATCTACTTATCGATCAATCTGTGTATCCATTTGTTTCTCGATCTGGCCATGCTTGCATGCATGAGGGAATTCTGGGGAGTGTGTCTTCTAGACTTCTCGGGCAGCTGGCAGGGCCTCTCCAAGTTGCGAGCGGAAGGGAGGGAGTGCCAAGTGCCAGGGTTGGGTGCTCTCAAGGGCTCTCCACCCATCCCTGCGAAGCTAGCAAGGACCTGTTCCGACCGGACCAAATGTCCAGAGTTGAATGTTCTCTCAGCAGCTGATGCTATGCATGCTATGTACGTATGTCTGCATGTATGTTTGCCTGTATGTATGTATGCATGTATGTATGTATGTATGTATTTATGTATGTTTGTGCATGTATATCTATGTATTTGTGTGTATGTATGTATGTATGTATATGTATGTATGTATGGATGTGCATGCAAGTAAGTAAGTATGTATGCATATATGTACATATGTAAGTAAGTATTTTTGTATGTATACGTTGTGCAGTATGTGTATGTATGTGTATGTACTAGTTTGTATGTGTATGTGTATGTATGTATGTATGTATGTATGTGTGTATGTGTATGTGTATGTGTATGTGTATGTATGTGAATTTATCATAGAATAGACATTCAGGAAAACGAGCAAATCCAACAAACAGAACAAGCTGAAAGCACGGTATACCGAAACGCAGTGTTTATAGATAGGCCCTGGGTTTATAAACGGACCGCGGGGTTATAAACAACTCAGACTTGTGTTGTAGTTGGAAACATAAAACATGCACACAGGCGCACCAAAAGAGCGACCAACTGACACCGAAACCCATGCACAACCACTCGAAACATACGTTTACAAAACCACTGAAAAAAGTGGGTTGCCAAAACGCAGGCCCCACAGCCTCCTCTTCTGTATGTATATGTATGTATATGTATGTGTCAATTTGTATATGCATATGTATATGGTGTATGTCTATGTATGTATATGTATGTGAGCATGCATGCATGGATCGATGGATGGATGTATGGATGTATGTGTGTATAGGTATAAGTATGAGTATAAGTATACGTATAAGTATAAGTTTTTGTCTATGTTTACATATGGCACCCTCCCATGTACCGAAGTAATGACCAAGCACAGATTGAGCAATTACCACTCAATTACATAACAACATTAACTACATATGACCGAAGTCTAGCCAAACATGGAATACACACAGGTTCCCGTACCATTTAATTCTGGGTTAATGCATACAGTATACCGACTAAAACTTGATAGCATCTAAGGTCTTACGCGTACGCGCGTGAATGTTTCGTCAAGTACCATGTAAATCTGAATCAATAAAAATCATCAAACACATGCTTCCCACGAAACACTTAAGTCAATCATGTCACATTTCTGTGAAACCCTTGTTATTACATACACATAGTGACATCGCCCATCTTTGAACATCAAGTATGAGCCTACGATAATGCAAGAAACATGGCATCTAAGTTATATGCCAAGATTGACCAAGACATTGAACGGTCTTTTGGATTTTCATTCCAGCCATAGTATAGTCGTGCACAAATTGGTACCTCATCGTTGAGATATTCATGTGATGTTTTCTTTGAAGAGGAAAGAGCAATAAATGCTAAAATACGTGAACTCGTATCGTGACACATACTGTAGATAGCTTCAACAGCTTGTGCATGGTTTTGCTTCCATATTAATGACCTATGCAAAAGGAGAATATTAGTTAAGTTAACCGAAGCAATGGCTAAGCACAGGGCTAAGTATAAGCTACGCGACTAGATATGACCGCAGTCCACCTCTACATGTTCTACGCAGAAGTTGCCGTACCATTTAGTTCTGATTCAGAGTATGCGGAGTGAAACTTGATTAGCAGTCAAGGTCTTAAGCGTGTACGAGTGAACTATCTACTATATAATCAGCAGATTTACACATGAAGCAATAAGCACATGGAACCCACGAAATAGCTGAGTCAAACGTGCCACATATCTGTTAAGCTCGATAATCGACATAGTGACATAATCCATCATTGAACATCAACTGGTCATCCAACACAGGTTTTACAAATGTCAGGGAAGTACAAGCCTGTGATACGGATTCTTTGATTCGGTGGTCTGTGAATAGGGACAAAAAAACATCCGTTCGATATTAGAGTAGTGTTAACCACCCGAACCGAGGTTTGCTTCAATACCCAAACACCATCGCTGCCGTTGTTAGCGAATCTTTGGTCCTATTGTCTTGCTGCTTCAGTTGCAACATGAAAAAGCTGACTCGTTTCGTTGTGACAAAGATGATAATGCCCGTGGCGATGACGCCTATTGTCGTTACTGGTGTTGTTGATGCTCCTGTCACGGTAGCAGGCATTGCCCCGCTACGTCTGTCTCGTACAAGGCGAATACAACTGGAATGCTGCGAACGCATGTCGCACACGCGCGAATGTTGTTGTCACTTGTGCAGCAAAGGGCACGTTAACACAAACATTGATTGCATTAGATCTGGCCCAGGTTTCATTATGTAGATGATTTCGCATCCATCACTTATTTGCAAGTTATATGCTGTACTTGTGTACATTTCTAGAAGTCAACATCCGGTTTTGCGATAGCTTGTCTTACTACTCCACGAGATGTGGTATCATGGGAGGTTCAGTTCAAACACATGCTCTTCTGCAGAGCCACTACCGTAAAAAAAAAATAATGCAAGTTGTAAGGGCGTGCCAATCCAGGCGGTAATATCACACCAATTACGATCTCCTGTAAGTGGCAAGCGCATCTATGAAGCCTTTGTGGAAATCTTTCGTTTACAAGCAGTTATTGTTTGTTTTCTAGTTGTTGCTTGAACCCCTTCTCCGGTACCTAAACTATACCTGTTCGACTACTCCTTTTAAGGGCCTGATTGTGATGTATCTGTCGCATTCAGCATTGCCTAAACCTGCGAATTTCGTTGAGTCATTCATGCTGCGTGCGAGATATATCACCAGTCTAGAAAATCCCCATATTGCCCGCACGTTTGCATCGTGACTCCGGCTTACTGCTCCTTCAAACACCCAGAACGTGGGCGCATGAGGGGGCGTAGCATGTGTATATGTATATGTATATATATATATCTATATTTATATTTATTTGTATTTATATCTTGCTATCTATGAGCATTGATCTAATTGTCCTTGTCTTCGGATTTGTATAAGCCGGACTTATTCAGATGCAATTCGATGTGTCCGCGAAGTATTCGCGATGGGTCCGCGAAAGGAAATCACAAATCTGCGAAAGTTGTTGCGTAATAAACTTGGGACGAAGGCCTTTCAACGCACCGTGCCACTGTACACCCAAGCCAACGTTTGAGGCTTTGAGTTTAAAGTGGTTGCAAGATGACGCCGGCGACTCTGCGGCCTCAGCAGGGTTGGAACATTCCACGCCATACTTGCCTACAGCAATTACAGTTTCATAGCCGGCCTGAGTGTGACAGCGTGTCAGTTGTCAGTTCTGTGGAAATCATAGGTTTTCTGCACAAGATCCGCGAAATCCGCGGCAAAAGACGGGCCTGTCGAAACCATGACCCACAACACCAAAACACGTCTACTTCTGTTACTACGACTACTGCTACTACCACCACCACCACGTCTACTACCACTACTATTACTACTACTACTACTACTACTCCTACTACTACTACTACTACTACTATTGCCTACTACCTGCTACCTACTACCTTCTACCTACTGCCTACTACCTACTACCTACTACCTACTACTTACTACTTACTACTTAGTAAGACTTACTACTTACTACCTACTACCTACTACCTACCACCTACTACTTACTACTTACTACTATTACTCCTACTACTACTAATACTACTAATACTACTAATACTACTACTACTACTACTACTACTACTACTGCTCCTGCTCCTGCTCCTACTCCTACTCCGGTCCTACGCCTACGCCTACTCCTACTCCTACTCCTACTGCTACTGCTACTGCTACTGCTACTGCTGCTGCTACTGCTACTGCTACTGCTGCTGCTGCTACTACTACTGCTACTGCTACTGCTACTGGTACTGCTACTGCTACTGCTACTGCTACTGCTACTGCTACTGCTACCGCTACCGCTACCGCTACCGCTACTGCTACTACTGCTGCTCCTGCGCCTGCTCCTTGTGCTACTACAACTACCACGGAGACGACTACTGCCTGCAACTACAAACATGTCGCGCGAAAGTCAGGGCGGAAAGTCCCTTAAAAGCAAAACAAAGATCCGCGAAGAAATCCATTTCAACAAGAAAGAAAATTGATCAACGCTCATGTATGGATATTTGCACATATGTTTGTATTGTTGGATGGATGGATATATGGACGGATGGGTGGATGGTCATGCATGTGTATTCGTATGCATGCAAAGTATGCCGTTGCACTTATGTATGTATGTATGGATGCATGTATGTATGTATTCGTATGCATACATGCATACATACTTACATACTTACATGCTTACACTTGCACATGCACATACACATACATACACAACTACATGCACACATACATATGCACGCATGTATACATAGATTTACCAATATGTGTGTATATTATACATCTGTATGTGTATATATACATAGATACAAATACTGTGATATATATATATATATATATACACATGTATGAATGGATATGAATATATCGTATCAGACCGCGTGTTCCGGCATGCGCTTCAGAATACTTTATATTACAGTTTTAGTACATGCATAACATAGGTTAGTATACTAGAAGAAACCCGAGTACAATAGTTCGTTATACTACAATGTATTGTCATTGTCTATATAGTTTTATGAGTATGTAGTTATCCCCGTCTAGATTTTTTGCAACTTCTACCCAAAAATGTGTGTGTGTGTGCAATGTGCAATACACATGTAGCTTGCATGCCCAAAACCCAAGCGGCAATTCGACCTAATGCCTCAGCCCCAATCCACCTCCAGCCTTGTGCCCGATTCCCAAACGCAAGCGTGAAGCCTTCAGTCCCTCGTGTTAGCCCGAAGCCTGAACTCCGGGGCCAAAAATGGAGCTCAATAGTTTGGAGAGGCCCCCCGATTAGCGCTGATTTCGCAGCAGATGTAGCAGATACTGCAGCAATGTGCGGGCCTGGACCCGGAAGCCTTTCCAATGCCAGCTCATGCAGTGAGCCAGCGTTCTTACCGGCAAGTCCCTCAAAAGCGCGGTTACGTACAACTAGATCAAACCCAAGGCCTTGGCCATATTGGCCTTGCGGGCGTGCGCCAAATGGCTCCGCTCTTAGGTTGAAGCCGCTCCTCTACTGTATGCAGTGATACACCCAATCTATGCGCATTGCAGCACAGAGGTATCTTTACGACCATGCATCTATCCCAGAACTGTCTCGACAAGCTTGCAAGTCGCTACCCCCGCACATGAACCCCAAACACACACACACACACACACCCGCACACACACACACACGCACACACACACACACCTATATGTGCATGTCTATGCGTATACATGTACACACTTATGCATAGTTATGTTTTTGTACGTACATGCATGCACGCTGCATGTTTGCATGCAGACATTCGCAGACAGACCAACCAGAGACAGACAGACAAACAGACAGAACCTGGTCATCTGCATGCGTGATTGTATGATATACGCATACGTACACCCACCTGTCTCCACACGTGTGTGCATGTAAGTACACACACTGATTTATATGTTTGCATATGCTTGGAATTGCGTAATGTATGCATGCATGCATGCATGCATGTATGTGTGTGTGTATGTATGTATGTATGTATGTATGTATGTATGTATGTATGTATGTACGTCTGTATGTGTGTGCATGTACGCATGTATCTATGTACGTATGTGTGCATGTACGCATGTATCTATGCATGGATGTGTGCCTGCATGTGCTTGTATGATGTATGTGTATATGCGAAATCTGCAGTGCTGGCCATCCTGAACGTCGTTGTGCAGCCACGCTGTGGCGCTGTTGCTAGCCGAAAGCTTTCACGCCGCGGCCTTTGACACATACCCTTGAAAGGTGCAACCTGCAACATGCCAGTCCGGCGCTTCGGGTCCAGATCTCAGCAGTGTTGGTGTTCTGGTGCTCCACAGCACGAATTGTCGAGGATTATGGTCAATGTCAAGCCCGCTAGCACTCGGCAACAACAATAACGGCATCCAGGTTATGCTTATGCCACCTGTGGGTGCATGACGACGACGCATTACTGAGTGATTGCTGCTACTTTAATTAATGGCTGCCGCCAATGCCGCCGACCCCAAAACCGAAACGAAGACGGAGGCAGAGAGACCCGCAGTGTCGCTCGGCCGAGTAGGGCTGAGTGGGGTTGGGGAGGGGTTGGGCATGCATTGGGATTCAATGAAATTACTCTAAGACTAGGCCCTGGCTACAGAGTGGGGCCAAGTAGGGCCGAGTAGGGCCGGTTAGGGCTGAGTGGGGTTGGGGAGGGGTTGGGCATGCATTGGGATTCAATTAAATTACTCTATTACTCTAAGACTAGCCCCTAACTACAAGGATAGGCCAAGTGGGGCTGCGTGGGGCCGGTTCGGGCCGAGTGGGGCCCAGCGGGGCCGTAGGGCCGGTTAGGGCTGAGCGGGGTTGGGGAGGGGTTGGGCATGCATTGGGATTCAATTAAATTACTCTAAGAGTAGGCCCTGGCTACAAGGATAGGCCAAGTGGGGCCGCGTGGGGGCGGTTGGGGCGGAGTGTGGCCGAGTAGGGTCGAAAAGGCCGGTTGGGGCGGAGTGGGGTTGGGGAGGGGTTGGGCATGCATTGGGATTCATTTAAAGACTGGGCCTGGCTGCAAGGATGGGCCAAGTGGGGGGCCGAGTAGGGCCCAGTAGAGCCGGTTGGGGCTGAGTGGGGTTGGGGAGGGGTTGGGCATGCATTGGAGTGGGGTTGGGGAGGGTTTGGGCATGCATTGGGATTCAATTCCATTACTCCAAGACAAGGCGCTGGCCAAGGACAGGCCAAGTGGGGCCGCGTGGGGCCGGTTCGGGCCGAGTAGGGCCGAGTAGGGCCGGTTAGGGCTGAGTGGGGTTGGGGAGGGGTTGTGCATTGGGATTCAATTAAATTACTCTAAGACGAGGGTCTGCCTACAAGGAAAGGCCAAGTGGGGCCCAATTAAATTACTCTAAGACTAGGCCCTGGCTAAAGGATAGGCCAAGTGGGGCCGCGTGCGGCCGGTTCGGGCCGGCCGCGTGGGGCCGGTTCGGTTCGAGTGGGGCCGAGTAGGGCTCAGTAGGGCTGGGATTCACTACACCCTGGCTACAAGGACTGGAAGTCAAAAAAATTACTCTCAGACTAGGCCCTGGCTACAAGGATAGGCCAAGTGGGGCCGCGTGGGGGAGAAGGCCCGAGTAGGGCCGGTTTAGGGCTGAGTGGGGCTGGGGAATTACTCTGAGCGGGGCTGGGGAAGGGTTGGGCATGCATTGGGATTCAATAAAATTACTCTAAGACTAGGCCCTGGCTACAAGGATAGGCCAAGTGGGGCCGCGTG
>BGNK01004745.1:0-11815 GCA_003297005.1 Symbiodinium sp. clade A Y106 | reverse complement strand
GCTACAAGGGGCCGAGTCGGGCGGTTAGGGCTGAGTGGGGTTGGGGAGGGGTTGGGCATACATTGGGATTCAATTACATTACAACAAGACTAGGCATGCATTGGGATTCAATAAAATTAGCTGTAAAATTACTCTAAGACTACTAAAGCATTGGGATTCAATTAAATTACTCTGAAACAACCGAGTAGGGCCGGTTAGGGCTGAGTGGGGCTGGCATGCATTGGGATTCAATAAAATTACTCNCATTGGGATTCAATTAAATTACTCTGAAACAACCGAGTAGGGCCGGTTAGGGCTGAGTGGGGCTGGCATGCATTGGGATTCAATAAAATTACTCTAAGACTACGGATTTCTACTAAAGCGTATGCAAATTAGTCTTACTAGACCTAGCGACCAGCGACAAGGATAGGCCGAGTGGGGCCGCGTGGGGCCGGTTAGGGCCGCGTGGGGCCGAGGTAAGGCGTGGGGCGGAGTGGGGTTGAGTAGGGTTGAGTATCATGGAACTGACGCCCAAGCAAGTCTAGGCCGCGTGGGGCCGGTTAGGGCCGCGTGGGGCCGAGGTAAGGTTGCGTGGGGCGGAGTGGGGTTGAGTAGGGCTGAGTATCATGGAACTGACGCCGAAGCTAGTCTAACTTCTGGGCGCCGCCCCAGCGGGGTCGGCGGATATACTTTAATGCCATTACGGTGCGGACGACTAGTCATACAACAATAATACATGCAGTGAACCAGAATAGTTGCGGCATGCCAGCAATGGCCCGACTCCGAAGAACGGCGAGACGTATCCAGGAAAAGTGACTCTAGACATACTGCAGTGGCAACAACAGAATGCTTTCCTTCTAGTGCAAGCGGCTGCTTTCGTAACATCTGCATTCGGAGGAGTTTTTGTTTTGGTGCAGTTTGAAATCACACAGCTTCTGGTCGTGTCGAGCCTTTGAGTTCCCTTTGAGTGGCAGCTAGATAAAATGAGTTTGCTCGAGATTGCTGCTTGGCACCTTTGCAGCATCATCGAGTATACCACAGTAATGGTCAACCATAGTACGGTCGGATGTGCTAGTATTACAAATGATGTGAAGTCATAGCATCGCGGAGACTGACATGCATAATAAACATATGTAATAAACATATGTAATTTGAAGACGTGTTCGATTGATGAATAGCAGTTGGCTCAAGCCGTCGCCTCTTTTCTGGATCATCTGGAAAAAATCAAACCTCGCAACCAGGCCCTCTCAACCCAATTCCGGGCATCCTCGTGGGTTTGCAAGCGCCACAACCCGCCGAGTGTGTGGAAGCCTCACGACAGCAGTTCATCCGCAAAGCGGATCTGCTGAAGAACAAGAAGTCAGCAAGTTTGCTGCAGAAGATTTCCCAGTACTCTTGGCCGTAAGTTTTCTGATGAAACATAATAACGTGTAACAGGCGCATACAGGGTTGAAGGCAAAGTTGCATAGTTTTTGTTTGTCGATTTGTTTCCAGAGAAATACAGAGTTGAACGGGTCACTCAGAGAAGTACAGGGTGAATAGATGTGAATAGGTTTTCTGAGAATGGAGTACAGAGTTGAGAGGTTTCCAAGATAGGTTCTAGAGAGATACAGAGTTGCATAGGTTGCAAAGCCGAGCAGCGTTGAACAGGCTTTTTAGGGAAATGCAGAATTGAAGAAGTGTTTTAAAGAAATACAGAGTTGAATATGATGGTTTCAGCAAGGGGGGGCAATCCGGAGCTTGTCCACACCTGCGGAGACAACAAACAGCGTCCACACTGGCGTTTCGCATATAGAATCGGGGCCTAGATTGCAATGAAAAACATTTGAAACCCCAGCGGCCGCGACAAACCCCGACGATTACGCGACCTGGAAACTGCAAAAAAGCATCCACATGCATCCACACCGCGGTTTCGCATATATGGAGTCGGGACCATCGGGATTGTAATCAAAAGCGTTTCATACCGCAGCGGCCGCGACAACAACAAATCGAGCTTCGGCGACGTGGAGACTTCAATTAGCGTCCACACTCTGGTTTCGCATATTCTGATGTGTATTCTCGCCAGTGATGCGTGATGCTTTGAAACAGCATCCACACTCGGGGTGGTGTGTATTCTTACCGACTGATGTGAGATAAAGCCATCCTCTGGTACTGCAGTATCGATATAGTGGGGTTCGCCTCATGTGCCTGGTGTTGTTTCAAACATCTCAGACACGGAGGCACAGAAGAAGTCCACTGCCAGTGGTGGCCGCTTCTGTGCAGAAATCATTCGGCAAGGCCAGAAAATTGTCTGAATCTTGGGAACATGGACATAGATCATTCCGTTTCGTTTCCCCATACGAAAAGAACTGTAGTTGAGGCTTGAAGGAAGCATTCGTGCGCAGGTGCCCTGCAGGAGAACCCGCTGCTCAAGCAGGCCGCACAGGCGGGCAGTGGGGCTTGCACTGCCAGTAGGTGAACGTCGTTCCTTGCTGTCTATGTTCTGTCACCCCCAAACTTCGGGATTTCAGCAAAACCTGCAAAAATCAACGCCCTTGCAAGCTTAACAAACGAACTTGAGTCTGCGCTTGCCCCTGCACTTACACTCCTTGAGAGCCCCATATTGAATCGAGAAGACATCGTGGGTGAACCAGCCTCGGACACTCCAAGCTACGGCCAGAAACTTAATCTTCTCGTCGCCAATGAAAGGCATCACAGGTATTCCTCAGCTCTGGTAAAGCCTGAGGGCATGCATGGTAAAGCCTCGAAACCGAAACCGAAAGCCCAAGCAGCCGCACACAATCCTGAACAGCATCCGTAACCCTCAGCGTGCGGTGCCAGGTCATAGCATCCATGGGAAGCCCATCCTCACCCAATCTGGACCTCTGCGCGGTGCTTGGTCAACCCTGCTTGATAGCAGCACGGTCCCGAAGCGGGTTGAGGCATCTGTTGTGTTTGCACAGGCTGCTAGTTGACATGATTGGGATGGTCGGTTGACATCGTATTCATCGTGATACTGCTGCTGCTGCTGCGGCCTGCCAGATGAAGATCTTGGAATAAAGCGCTCTGGAATAGTAAGATTCAGCCAATTACTTTTTCGTGTTAGATAAGTTATATTACATATTTGTCACCCAGAAAAATATTTAAGTTACTATGAGGGGAAGAGGTTCATATAACGGGGAAAACAGTACTCCTCCTCCTGCTGCTACTGCTACTATTTCTACTGCTACTGCCACTGCCACTGCGGGTGTGGGTGCGACTGCGACTTCGACTGCCACTACAACAACAGCAGCAACAACAACTCCTACTAGCACTACTACTACCACTACCACAACCACTATTACTACCACTACCGCTGCCACCTGCCACTACCATGTGCACTAACACTACCCCAACCACTGCCACTACAACTACCACCGCTCCTACTACTACTCTGCTACTATCACTACCACTACTACTACTGCTACTACTACTACTACTCCTACTACTGCTACTAATGCTGGCACTGCTACTACTGCTACGAGTACTACTACTACTACTACTACTATTGCCACTACTACCACTGCTACTAGCACTAGTACCACTACTGTCTCTCCTGCTACTTCAACTACTACTACTACTACTACTACCACCACTACCACTACCACTACTACTACTACTATTATTACAACTGCTACTACTACTACTAAGACTACTACGACTACAACTACGACTACGACTACTACTACGACTACTGCTACCACTACTACTACCACCACCACTACTACTACTACTACTACTACTACGGCTACTACTACTACTACTACTACTACTACTACTACTACTACTACGGCTACTACTACCACTACTTGCACTTGTACTTGTACCTTTTTGTACTACTACTACTACTACTACTACTACTACTACTGCTACTGCTACTATTACTAGTACTAGAACTAGTACTAGTAGTAGTACCAGTACTACTACTACTACCACTACTACTACTGCTACTACTGGCCACACCGCCCCGTACCAACCATCCGGCGCCCAAAATCGTCATCATCATCATTACCCTCATCATATTCGTTGGTGTTGGACTACGACATCACGAATGCATCGCATATGCCGAATAAAATGGATGTGCTCTTAGAGAGTACGTCATCACGCCCCTCCCCCACCCCCACCCCCACCCCCGCAAGCAGCAACACTGCTCAACAGCGGTGGTTGGTTTTGGACTACGACATCACGAATGTACTGTAGATACCGGGCAAAACGGATGTGCTCTTAAACAGGGTTGAGGAGAGGTGGTTGGTAGGGGGGTGGCCCACTGCTACTGCTTGTACTACTGCCACTACTACTACTAGTACTACTAGTACTACTAGTACTACCACACTACTACTACTACTACTACTCCTACTACGAAGACGACTAGTACTACTACTACTACGACTACGCCTTCGACGACGACTACTACTGCCACCGCCTACTACCTACTACCTGATACCTGCTACCTAACACTTAGTACCGACTACCCACTACCTACTGCCTACTACCTACGACCTACTACTACCTCCTACTACCTACAACAACAACGGCAACTGCAACTACAACTACTACTACTACTGCTACAACTGCTAGTACTACATCTGCTGCTGCCACTGTTACGACTACTGCGACTGCTACAACCTGCTGGTGCTGCTACTACTACTACTACGACTATTGCTACTACTACTACTGCTGCTGCTGCTGCTACTGCTACTGCTACTGCTACTACTACTGCTGCGACTACTACCTCTACTACTACTACTACTACTACCGCTACTACTACTACTACTACCACTACTACTACTACTACTGCTGCTACTACTACTACTGCTACTACTACTGCTACTACTACTACTACTACTACTACTACTACTACTACTCCCACTACCCGCTACCAACCACCCACTACCCACCACCACAACAACAGCTACTACTACTACTACTGCTACTACTGCTACTACTACTACTTCTACTACTACTACTATTTACCACTACTACTACTACTACTACGACGACGACTACTAGGACTACTAGAGGCCTTTGCTACTACCTCTGTCACGAGTATCACGGCTGCTACAACTGCTGGCTGCTGCTGCAACTCATTCTGCCAGTCGACCTAGTACTGCTTTCTGCTTTCATGACAACGACAATGACAACGAGCTCGATCACTACTCGTGCCGGTGGTCGTATTGCCGAGATTCGCGAGTCCAGCCAATGCCGGGGGGGGGGGGGGGGNGGCAAGTTCTGACAGTAGCACGGACAGAAAGGGATTTGATTCAAGGCAGCGAGAATCCGACGATGAAGAGCAAGGCTAGGTTGCTTGCTTCCCCCCGCCGCCCTTGACTCAACAACTCTGGCTCTTCTGCGTAACTGAGTGTGATACTTCAGTGCTTCTGATGCGTGGTGCTAAAGCTTGTGCATTCTAGACAGTGGGTCTTCAAGCGAGTCTTATCCTTATGCTGCTCACGCTTGGGATCTAGAGCTCAGGTCCAGAACCCGGACACCTTAAGCGTGTTTCTTGAGCCTTACTTCCCAGGCCGTGCCTGCGCAGATCTCCTAAGCGAGGCCATGGCACTCTCGAACGAGGCCTCTATGATGGTTCGGAGGAACGGGTTGAGCTATTTGCAGAAGCGTGGATTTGGGGTTTGTGACCTTGGCTGTCAGCATTTGAGATTAAGGAATCAGGCCAATCGTTTCAAGGCTTGATCTGGGTTCACGGTCTGAGCACCAGAGGTGGTCTGTATTCTGTGTTTTTTCATGTTTGTACATAAACCCGACTCGGGTCTATAAGTTCTCCACGGTGCGTGTTTGGGGCTAGCCAGATGCGTCGAGAAGCAGTTGCAAACATCATGTTTTCTACCAGGTGAACTCGACCAAGTCGATGTTGTTCAGCCCTTTTCCCGCGACACAGCACCACAATTTTGCACAGAGCTCAACCTCTGGAGGAAGGCCTGAAAAAGATCAACGCCATTGAACAATATGAAATTCAGGGTCAGGACTTTAGACGTGTGTCAGCGTGTTGGTCTAACTCTTGATATGGGTGGTCGTCAAAATTATGGTCGCTTTTTGGGTCCCTATAATACGGCACCTATTGTTTAGGGTACCCAAAAAGGGACCCTAATTTTGACAACTACCCATATGTTCTCGCATATATGTTGATTGACCCTCTCGTTCTTGTTGTTTTCAGCGTTCGAACGCTGTTTGTTGTTCGTAACGTTCGGATTTTGTTGTTACGAACAGCTTGATAATCTTCCTGTGCCCCTTGCGACGGTCATTCCTTGCTAGCACACTGTCTGCTAACAAGTCGTCAGATATCGACACCGTCATCCATCCACAACCCTATGTGGTGAGCTTATCAGTTGGACGGTGTAGCTGAGATAAGTCATGCACTTACCAAATTCTCGCGATGATACAGTTGCTAAGTATGTTGCTGGTTCTGCTTCACCTACTGACACTACTTCTACTGCTTCTAGTACTGACAGTACTGTTGCTGCTACTACCTACACCTACTACTACTACTACTCCTACTACTACTACTACTACTGCTACTACTACTGATAAGACTTCTACGACTACAACTGCGACAACGACTACTACTACGACTACTGCTACCACTACTACTACTACCACCAGTACTACCACTACTACTACTACTACTACTACTACTACTACTACCACTACCACCACCGCTACCGCTACCACTACCACTACGACTACTACGACTACTGCGACTACTACTACTACTACTGCAGCACCTACTCCTAATCCTACTCCTACTCCTACTGCTACGACTACTACTAGTGCTACTACTACTACTACTGCTGATGCTGCTGCTGCTATTTCTACTGCTACTGCTAGTCTACTACAACTGTCACTGCTGCTGCTACTGCCCCTGCTGCTGCTGCAACCACTGTTGCTGTGCTATGAAGAGTACTACCACACCAAATACTGCTGCTGCTTCTGCTACGGCTCCTTTTGCCGCACTGATCCTGCTGCTGCTGCTGCTGCTGCTACTATTATTATGACTACTACTACTACTACTACGACTACTACTGCTACTGCTACTGCTACTGCTACTACTACTACTACTGCTACTACTACTACTACTAGTATTACTACTCCTACTCCTGCTCCTACTCCTGCTCCTACCCCTGCCACTACCCCTACCACGACCACTACCACTACTCCTCCTCCTGCTGCTGCGGCTGCTCGCGCGCTAGTGCTGCCGCTACTACTTACGACTACGACTCTCGCAACTACGACGACTACTACCACTACTTCTACACTACTCTGCTACTACTACTTCTACTGTTACTAATGACATTAGTACTACTCCTACTCCTATTCCTTCTCCTATTCCTTCTCCTACTACTCCTACCACTACTACTGCTACTACTACTAGTACTACTACTACTACTACTACTGTTACTGCTACCACTACGAATAATAATGTACTACTACTCCTACTGCTACAACAACAACTACTACTACTACTACTACTGCTGCTACTAATTACTACTTCTGCTGCCACGGCCACTACTACGACTACTACTACTACTACTGCTACTACTACCACTACTCCTACTAGTGCTGCCTGTGCTGCTGCCACGGTTACTGCCAAACTAAGACGACTACTACTTCCCTCCTAGTGCTGCTACTGCCACTGCTGCCGCTACTGCTACTGCTACTGCTACTGCTACTACTACTACTACGAGTACTACGAGTACTACGAGTACTACGAGTACTACTACTACTACTACTACTACTACTACTACTACTACTGCTACTACTACTACTACTAGGCTAGCGCGCCCTGAGGCGCCTGGGCGTTTTGTGACACACATCTCGCGCCACTAAGGAGATTAGCGTAATTTTGCCTAGCGCGAAAAAAGCAGGAATTCGCGCAACTAATTTGAGGCTTAAATTTTGTGGTTTTGGGGTTGATTGTTGGCATCTTAGTGTGTAATGGTGGTGTTTGCTCTGCAGACAATAAAGACCAGCAGGCTAGTACTCTGCATACCTACGCAGCTTTGAGGGCATTGCTTGGTTTGGTCTGTTTTATNCCCCCCCCTGACCCTGAAGAACCAGCAGAACCAGTCAAGAAGCAGGAAACTACCAGGCGCCTGGGGGCGCGCTTTGCTACTACTACTACTACTACTACTACTAACACTAATACTAATACTAATACTACGACTACTACTACTACTACTACCACTACTACTACTACTACTACTACTACTACTACTACTACTACTACACTACTACTACCACTACTACCACTACGACTACCACTACTACTACTACTACCACTACTACTACTACTACTACTACTACGACTACAACTACTACTTCTACTACGTTTGTTGCTGTGATAGTCTCAAGTCTGAAGCTAATCACGCTACAGCTCAAAAAAACAGCACTTCCGACTGGTGTTTACTCTCGTTCCTGTCGCCGCAGGTCGCAGGTGCCAGTGGCCAGCTTCCGGGCTGCAGCAACGGTTGTGCAACCATGGCAGTTAAGTAGAATCAGAATTATGCTCAGAGACCACACGGTTAACCGGTCCAAGCCCGACATACCCTTGCAAGAACCATTCCAGGAGCACCAAGAGGCTTCCAAGACCACCCCTTGTGCGGAGGACGGTAGGCGGGACCTTTCGAGGCGGAAGCACCAGCCGAAGCCAACATATACACGGCCTTGGCGGGAACACGATGTGGGAGGGTGGAAATGCACGAAGCTGTGGCGGGATACGAGTCGCACCCACAAGTACACAATTTCGATAATCGCCTATATCTGAAGCTTGTGAGAAAGACGGGGAGCCAGTTAGCTGTTCTTCGCTTTTTGATTGTTGCATAGAATCGCATAGAAGCAGCAGTAGTAGTCGTCGTCGTAGTAGTAGTAGTAGTACTAGTGCCTGTACTAGTACGAGTACTAGTACTAGTACCAGTACGAGTAGTAGGAGGAGGAGGAGGAGGAGCAGGAGGAGGAGTAGCAGTAGCAGTAGCACTAGTAGCACTAGTAGCACGAGAACAAGAACTAGAACTAGTACTAGTACTAGTTCTTGTACTACTAGTGCTACTAGTGGTGGGAGGAGGAGTACGGAGGAGGAGCAGGAGGGAGTAGGATTAGGGATAGGGGTAGGGCAGGAGTAGGAGAGGAGCAGGGGTAGGAGTAGGAGTAGGAGGAGGAAAGGAGGAGGAGAGTAGGAGTGGGAGTAGGAGCAGGAGTAGAGGCTGCAGTCAGACTGTGCGGGCTTGTAGATGCTTCAGTCATCGCATAAATCAACTGAAGAAATTCAGCCTCGGTTTGCCACTGCCAAGAGCATCCTATCTCGCAAGCATCGCAACGCCCCTTCACCCATGTTCCCTGTCTGCTGCACTCCCATGAACCGAAGGCTTCTCAGGGAGATTATGCAGGCTGCCCGATCCTTGATGTACATCCTCCTGGCGGGGTGTTTGGCTTTTTTGGGCCATGAAGGTGTTTGGTTCTTGGTCCGGTGTTGGTCGTCAGGTCGTGGTATCAGGGGTTCGGTGGTTATGGTTGGGGCTTTGGCCTTTTTCGGTGCGTGCGATTCTAATGCAAGAGCAGCCTAGTTTCGGAGAAGATGCCCAGACAAAGCCAGACGAAGTTCGAAGGAGCGCCCGACGGTTTGTTTTGTTGCTAGACATAGGCTTCTTGGCGGTGGATCGGCTCCCTCGCAGAAAACTCATGCTCCGATTCTGAGTCTGGCCTGACCACTGACCACAGACTCCACCTGTGCTTCGTTAAGTTCCAGTTCAGGGGCCCTAATGCCTTTACAATGCTTTACAAATGCTTGGATGCAGTGTTAGAGCATTGCGCCCGAGCTTCTGAAGCTTCAAACCCTTCACGCTCCAGGCCTACGGACGGGTCACAACCATTTGTTTTGCATTTCCGGGTGAGTTTCATCAGTGTGATTTCGAAAGTGAATTCGAGAGGTGTGGCTGTTTCGAAAGTGATTTCAAACCACCCAGGCTGCCGTTTCATGGGGCTTCTGTGTTCCGTTTCGACGTGGGTTCCGGGACTCACTCCGGAATTCACCAATGAAACTCACAATGGCAAGTGATACAACTGTGGAGTTCACTTTCCAACTCACCCTGTCAGTTCATCCGACATGCATTGAAATGTGGTATTTCCAATCCGGGCCATGCTGCGACTTTTGCAACCTCAAACCTTGAAGCCGTAACTTTGAGTGTCGGCACGTACATGTGTGTTGAGAAACGATCCACTTCAAGGACACAACGGCATCAAGGTTCCACCTCCCCGAAAGTGAAGCCTGTTCCAGCAGCAAGCTCGCATTCATTCGAACTTTGTGAGGCACAGAGTCCCAAAGCCTGGGTGCTGACTCTAGAACCCCTTCTATAGGCCCCCCAGGCCCATGCCCTCAGCTCCAAGCCGGTACGAGCCTCTGAGGTCGTCGCAGGCTGCCGAAAGGTTCTTGCCCTCACAGAGGCGCACGAGCTGGCGCTTTTGCACATACATAATTTTACTGGACTCATACTTTTGCGGACGTCCCGGATTCCGTTCGTTACCTTTTGAGTGTGTTCGATTTGCAGTGAGACGCCGCGGTCTGCAGGTGTAATTACACATGGCTGTGCAGTGGTGCAAGAGCAATATGGTTCATTGGTGCAGACTGGTGGAGTGGTGTCTCAAGTCTCAAGCGTCTCAACCTCGACATCGGAAGACTTGTAGCCTGCATCTACACTGCACCTGAAACGGCGAAGTCTTGCCCACGGAAGTGTCTCAATCCCGGGACGCTCAGGAACTGTCAATGTCACTTGAGCCCAACTTCAGGTCATGCTCGATCTTTTGGTAGCAACTACCTGTGGACATCTTGACATGGGTCCAAGGTCCCTGGAGCAAGATTGCACTTAGAGTCAACATGTGGCTTAGCTTCACTACTGCAGCTCTTGGGACCACCAGTCCAGGCATCGTGATGGGCTCGGTTGGTCAGGTCGATTATTGGCAGCCGGTGGCAACCGAACTGTCCAGGCGAACTGACTCATCTCCTAGTGGCTCTTCCCTACACATGTCTTGTATTGGGTCCATCTAGTGTCCAGATCTCTTCATATGCCTGAAAACATGGAGTGTGCATTTCTGCACATGTACATGGTTACAAACGGAGAACATGACTGCCACTGCAGGGGCATGAATGAGTCAGTAGAGTCGCTCAAGCCCTTGTCGTAAAGTCTTCACAGGTCCATCTGCTCACTTGGATGGAGGGTGATTGCGAGCTGGCCAAAACAGCTGCTGTCCCAGGACGACGGTCTTGGATGGGAGTTGGGTAACGTCGATGGTTTCACGCTGTTCATCTTTGATTCGCGGGCATGCGTGGGCAGGCGTACAAGTTGGGCACAGGTGCCCCAATTGTGGCAGCAGGTGTTCGACCACATTCTTTTTCATCTGCTTGAACTGATGGGTGGATAGATGCATGGAGAAACTCAGGACCACATGAAAGAATGAAGCACAGCGACAGACAACTCCGTGGCTCCAAGGTAGCAGTTCTTGGCCGTTTAGTCTCCGAGCTGGGCACTGTCTTCGCGAGATGTGCTGGGAGACTGAGCTGGCAAATGCTGGTCTTTAACTTGTCCCAAATCAAAATCCATGTTACAAATATCCCTGGCGGCCATAGATGCAGGTGCCTTTATGCATCTACATGCTTATATTCATATGATATGTGTATGTATGGGTTCTGTCCGTGACTGGATTTGGGGTATAGTTTGGGTATGGGTCTCATGTACAGATGTCTCACAACGACTTTATCTTTTGGCTCAAGTGCGCGGTTGCTAAAATAGCGTTTCATGGTAGCGGAGCACCT